>OX101794.1:29996591-30166591 GCA_944452715.1 Ophion slaviceki | reverse complement strand
CTGATGTGGTACTGATGAGCAACTTCCTCCTTAACGAAGTTAAAAATATGACGACCCCGTATGACTATCATTTTTATCTTAAAGCTACGAGCGGAAAAAAGGGACTCAATAATCCGTTCATGATATTTTCTGTATCAAAATTTATCCTTCGAACGTTGATGCTCATTCACGATTTCTACGCAGGCTAAACGCCATACCACGGCACATTTTCAATAACCCTCCTCTCCCTTCCGCATCGTTATTGTATGCGTCCCCATTGCTGTTCCGTCCGCTAACAGGGTTCATTTTAATCGATTAAGAGCGTGTATGCGCGGTTGTGCACCTCTCGTGATATTCACTCTCAATTAACGTCAACTAATTTCAAACTGCACGAGCAGCATCCGATACCCCCCACCACAAACTTCATGAGCCGAGCTTTATCGTACAATTTGGATCACGTGAAATTTTCGTCATATGGAAACTACGAGGCGGGGGGGGGGGGGGGGCTGGGATATTGAGGTACGATGTGCAGTATATAATTTTGACGCAGGGAGAATGCAGTTAAGGCCCTCCATTCCTTCACGACACTTCGGGAGTTGGGGTAAACGTGAAATGTGACCATAATGTGTCTCCTGTCACTTCCAGTATTCCAAAGCTTGCATGTTCTACCCCAAGAAGACTTTTGCTACTTACCATGACATATGACTGCGCTTGAGAAACCGAATGACGTTTGCAACAATTGTATATAATTGACATGAATTGGAGTAAAATCGGAAGCGGTCTCCGCAGTAGAATTAGAGCTGTATAAAAAAATGGTATCTTATATACATAAATCGCACGGGTTGCAAAAAAGAATTTCAGCCACCTGTCATTTTCAATTTCGAACATCTCCGAAACCAAAACTTATTTTTCTTGTCTCATCAGCTAAGTGCATCTCTATAATTATTCTCCATGTAGATATCTGTTTCGATCGATGTGCAGCCTCAACGGGGACTTGCGTGATCATACATTACGACTTCAGAGATTAACTGAAACAAACTCGCGAGACAGGAACTCGACTCAATGCTTATTTAATGAAGACAGCACAATGAATACGATTTTAGAGAGCTGCTGGAATAACAAAGCAAATATTCATCTCTTGCAACACGATGTGAAAACATATATGTATATACATTTAGACACACGTGTTTCCTATATGCGCCCGTACACGTACGACTTCTCAACGTGTAAAAGTGCTGTCACCGATACTATCCATCGAAGATATTGTCTGCATAGAACCCTCGGTAGTTTACACAATATCGTAAAACCTAAAAACAGTAGTTTCACGTCTCAACTACCACATTTCTTCCTGCGACACAGCAGGAAAAGGGCTCTATGTGACATATAACCTCAGAAAGTGCTAGTCTCAGGACTTTACAGAGTAGTTCTAAAGTTGTGTCAGATATTTTCCGTATAGACGGATTGTAAAATTCTGAAGAGAAAAGTTCTCATGCATTGTTTTCACCGACGCACGGCTGCTGGGTTACAAGCGAGTTAGTGGTAGCCAATCTGATGCGTTGGCGAAACAAAACGGGCCACGCCCCTGTCGCATCGGATAGGTCTCGAGCGTAGGCGAACGCCGGTCAGCGTTCCGTATTGGCTATTATTCATCGACAAATATCGCAGCAACGGTGGGTCAGAGACAAAAATGCTTAAGGACTTTTCTTTACAGAATTTCGAGATCTACGTCATCCGCGAACGTCCACTTCTTAAGAACACTGTACACAAGCGTAAAAGAGCAGTACAGATGGGAGCAGAGGAGTCGAAATGCTCAGATAGTATGTGGTATAGAGACGTACGAAGCAGTGAAATCACGATTATGTGGCGACGGCGCCGTTGCCACATCACAGATACATTGTCAAAAGTCAAAAAAATCTTGCGATAATGGCGACTTTTACAAGCACTGGTAAGACGGCAAGGCGTGCGGATGGGTTGGTTGTGCACAAAAGCCCCTTAGGCATCTATACGAGGATAGCTGGGCATGAGGGCTTTCTAAGAGATCCACAACAGCCGTGCGCATCCACACACACGCGCGCGCGGTATGCATTATGTACTAGAGACAGAAGCGGAAAGGGGTGACTAACACCCCTTCGCTGCTCGTGGTCCCGCGGTTTTAGGCCAAATTAAACCCCGAAGCCCTCGGGGTCCTCGGATGTACGTATATATCGTAATAGAGTTGAAGACCTCACGAAATCTCTCTCACTCGCCGAAGACAGCACATGCATAATCCCACCGACACTCCGTGACGATCTCCGACTGTCGACAGCACTCCAGACAACTTACCCCCTTGACGTGAGATACTGCGCGTTCTGTATTGAAGAGGCTATCTGTTCGCCATTAAGGGGTCAATTCCCAGCATTCCGTGAATTGTACTGGTTACATCGGAAAAAATAGAATCCTGGGCATTCGGCGAATCTATGGAACTTGAACTTTCACTTGACAGGCTGAACTGTACTGGAAGAACGTCACCCATCAGCTTACTACGCATAAAATAAACGTAGGCATTCATGACATGGAAGTACTGACAGCTTTTTTTCGAAAATCAGAAACTCATCTCCTTTTCTATTACAATTTTCAACGACGTATCTTCGATGGATACCAGTCACCGATGAACTCGAACATCGTCTCGGAAAAATTCCATCGAACGATCGACCGTCTCGCGGTGACGCGTCTTTTTACAGGCTCTGCAACGTATATTGACTATCACGCAACTGAGGATGAACCCATAACAGGGCTGAATGTGATAAGAAGCTGAGAGATACGAAGAATTTAATATGCACGTAGCGAATAGGGAGACCCTTGTATGTATATAATCCGCTTCTTCTTCACAATGCTATCATCACGGATAGCGTCGGCGGCTATACGACCGTATGCGCTTATACACGGTGTATAAGCGACCGTTGCCCCAGGCCTCTACAGCCTGAAGGTGGTCGACAAAAATATGATGGTGAAAAAAATATTAATCTAGTTATAATACAATAAATTTCTCTTTGATACGTCTCGCTTCATTAACCTCAATGAATCGCACAGGCGTATATGTATAAACTCGTTTACAGAAGATAACGGAAAAATGATGTGAAGTTGCTAAAATTGCCTGCGCTTGGCCGTTAATGGTGTGCAATGAAAAATAGAGGAAAAAAATACGTTGCTGGGTCGGAGAGGATAATATGGAAATTCGTGCCAGTTGCACACATCGATCTTCATTGAGAAGCTTTCTCCCTTTTATTAGCTCCCGATATAGAATCAATTTCATTTGAGTACGATTGAATTTGAATAAGCTCAAATCGCTCGGAATAATGCATATCCATTATGGAAAAAGAAAGAAAAAATCCGGATGCTCGAGGCAAACAAATGTCTATTCATTTGTTTTCGGGATCCCGCCGAGCCGCGGCACCGTAAATTCAGGTCTTGTTTAAAAATAATCGCGATTTTAATGGACCATTCAAAGTATCTCGTAAAAGCCCACGAACGATGCATTGAAAGTTGAAAATTTGCATTTCCAACGTATGCCGTGTAAAAAAATGCTTCGCATTAGTTATTCAACAATTATTTAAGTCGAAGCACTTGTCCCAGAGATTATTGAGCTTGAAGGGAAACTGTCAGGCCGTGTACACGACGGTAGAGGAAATAAAATAATGATTCGGGGCAGGGGAAAAAATCAGCAAAGCGAAAAGGACGGGGGTAGAGAAGGAGATGAAGAGCAGTTACCATAAGTAACGGGCTGGCGAATATGAATTCGTCTCGCATTGCGTTGCAAATCGGTCCCGCGTTCACTCTCCGCCTCCAGCTCTCTTTCCCTCTATCTCTTTCCATACCGAGGTTTATTTTGTAAAATGACAAAATAAAAACAGTTTGTTATAAAACATGTAGTATGTTAATCGACTGAAATATTTTACATATAATGTATTTATTATAATGATATTATTAATCAAACGTAATATAACAATGTATATCATATAATAATTATATGTAACGTCTTGTACAACTATTTATTATATTATTATGTTTTATTAATTATTATTATCTGGTTTTATTACTTCGGACAACACACTTCCTCAGTTTGCACTGGAAAACATTCACCTACCCCCCGGGGTTAGGCTCGATCTTAATCTAGAGCGTAACAAAAATGCTGGGCGGCATAACAATAATAATAATAATTATAATAATAATTATTATTATTATAAAAGAAAATATATTTTTTATTAAATTTATGATAGTACACAATGAAGTGAGTATTCTTGTGATTTATATACGTTTTGGTTAAGGTGTTACCCCCACTTGTAGCGCAAAAAAAGGCCTTTTTCATGAATTTGTTTAAAGAAAACTACAAAACTTTTTTAATCGATCAATATACCATCTTAAAGAACACATCTTGAAGAACTGTCAGTAATTTTTTTATTGAGAAATATTACATTGTTTAGTGGCAAATGGCCGTCAATGAAATAATGTTTTTATATACACGGTTTGCGGTGACCAACATTGCGGCGAAGTGGATCATCTGAAAAAAAAATGCGGATGGATTTAGTCAAATATAAGTATAAACTAGTCTTTAATGGAAGGATTTTAAAAAATATTCATTTTTCACAAAATGGCGGACAGTCAAACTTAATGGTTCGATTTTAACGAAAAAAATGGCCGTTTTTTGGCTACAAAGCGGCCATTTTTTTCGAAAAAAAAATCGAACGATTAAAGACTACATTTTTATGTATTAAATAAGCTTGCAAAATTTCAAGAAGATCGGTTCATTAGTGTTCGAGTAATCTTGGTCACCGACTTCAGAAATGCCATTTTGAGAAAAACGCGTTTAAAGTTTCACTTTCAGTTTACACGAAGAAAATATTTTTTTTGTAAACTTACATAGAGTCATCTATTCCTGGCCCATACAGAAGTATGGGCCCGGATACTTATACTTCAAAAAATGCAATAAAAAAAATCGATTTTTTCAAAATCGCAAGTGGGGGTAACCCCTTAAAGTATTTATGTGTGCAAACGAAAAATACATCGCTGTCTTTCTCTTGCCTTTGCGTCATCCTCATTAACATAGCAAAATCGGCGGCATATTCTTTACTTCTCATTTTTCGTCGAATGTGAGTATTTCCTGCATTTTTGTATAAATTTCGTTTCCTATGACTTTTTGAAATGGTTGTCCCAATATTCATCGGGGCAGATTGATCAATCCATGTCTCTCTTGTTTCGTATCCAAACGAAAGTTTCATCAGCTGTGAATTTTTTTTACGAGCCCACTTATAATGATTCAACCGCAACCCAATTTCCTCGACGATGGACCCTCGGCAGTTGACCCAATTGCGGACGAGCTCTGTGTCTCGCTCGTTTCGCCGGATCGTTTAGTCCGAAGTTTAATTTACGCTGAACGACGCTCGACCAGAGACAGCCCAGCGTGAGTGTGTGTTTTCCCGATAGTGAACGCGACGCGGCCGATACCAGGATCATGCCTCTGCCGGTTGTTTCCTCTTCGTAACTCGATTCGTTGATCGATCGACGAAAAGGACGGCGAGATGGAGGTACATCGGTAAGCTTGAGGGGGCGGTCATTGAATGAAGAGCTGACATTTAGTTCTAGATGTTGGGGGTACAAGTTAGTTTTAAGGGGCTATGCCAGTATGACACTTTCAAAAAATGGATTTTTTTGCCTTCTTCGACCGTTTATTATTTATTTCAAAATCATTTTATCTTGTAAAAATGGATAGTTAAATCTTTAAACGCGTTTTTTTCCAAATGAGATTTTTCAAATTTGCTGACATTGTAACTCAAAGAGCAAATATCCGATTGACTTGAAATTCGAACTGAGTACTCTTCAATATATTTACTCTACAATGACGTAGGATATTTTGATTGAATGAAAATTGATGATTTTCATTGAAAAAAAACGACCATTTTATAGGCAAGAAAGCAGACTTTTTTCATAACTACGCCATTTAGTTGGATTTTGATATTTTTCAAAAATCCTACGTCATTGTACAGAAAACACCTTCCAGTTGAACGAACTTTTTCCTTTTTCGGTTTCAGCTACTCAATCGGCCGGAATCATGTCAGCAGTGGAGGAATTTTTTTTTGGCGACTCCGAAGGCAGCGCATAAGTTGCTTGGATCTCAATATTTTTTTATGAAAATGTTATGTAATATAGGTCAAATATAGCCAAATATATTCTTAATTTTCCGAAACATTTAATTGAGTAATTTTCTTACAAAAAAAAATCCGAGATTGACCGTTGGGCCTGGGACGGGCCTTCACAGTTAGCCTTTCTAGAATATTGGGCCGTGAGTATTCACCAATGAGGTGTCTTTGCAGCAATGATAAGAACGGCCCGATATCGGCCAACAGAGCCAACAATTATGGGGCCAATTATTTAATTCATTGTAGCTCCAATGTTGGTGATTGCACTTGGCCCTATGTGGGCCCTCTTAAAGGGCCTATGTAGAAATTGACCACTGGCTCAATCATGGGCCATCACAGTTGGTCTATTTAGAAGTTAGTCTATCTAGAATATTGGGCCGTGAGTTTGTTTGGGTTTGTTTGGGTGCGTGATAAATATTCAACCTATATCGGGCCAAGATTGGCCCGAGATTGGTCCTTATGGATACATATTTCATGCAATAACCTTGAAATAAATTGTAATTTGCGTAGTTGACAGGTTTCAAAATTGGCATATTTTACTTACTTATGTTGGTTATTTACAAATGCCAATAATAGGCCAAGACTTGATTATAAAAACTGAACTACAAAATATAGACGATTAATACATGACGTGCCAATTATTTGCCTATTCTGGCACAATATACAGATAATGAATAACCCAAGGCTTAAATAAAATAAAAGCAGGTATGGTCTGATCCACTTAGCCAATAAAGGGCTTAGATTATTTAAATGTAATTTCCAGTATTTTCGCATTGCCAGTTTTAAAATTGGTAAATTTCGATGAACTATCACGGCTGTTTGTTGGTTTTAACAGATGTGCCCGGATAGGTTTTAGTAATGGGCTGATATTGTGCCAGTTCTCAATTTATAACGGAACAATAATGGGCCAATGTAATTGGCAGTACTTCAGCATCACCAGTTTAAAAATTGGCAAATATTGTTTATCTATCATGACTGTTTAATGAATTTAAAAGATGGGCCATGATAGGTTTTAACTATGGGGCGATATTGTGTCGGTTTTCAATTTAGAACCAGACAATAATGATCCAATGTCAGTATTTTAGGATTGCCAGCTTTAGGATTGGCAAATTTAGTTTCACTATCACTGTTATTTATTGGTTTTGAAAGATGGGCCAGGATAATCTTTAGTAATGGGCCGATATTGTGCCGGTTCTCAATTTATAACGGGACAATAATGGGCCAATTTAATTACTTGTATTTTAGCATTACCAGCTTTTAAATTGGCAAATATAGTTCAACCATCACGGCTATTTATTGGTTTTAAACGATGGGCCGATATTGTGCCGGTTTTCAATTTATAACGGAACAATATTGGGCCAATGGAATTGTCAGTATTTTAGTATCCCCAGTTTTTAAATCGACAAATTTAGTTTAACTATCACGGCTGTTTATTAGTTTTTAAAGATGGGCCAGGACAGGCTTTAGGGATGGGCCGATAGTGTGCCAGTTTTCAGTTCAGAGCGGAACAGTAATGGGCCAATATTATTTCTCTTTTGTTGGCTTATACGCTGGTCCCAATATTGGCCTGATCGTAACATTGGGCAACTCATGGCAACCTCTACATGGGAATGCCTCCAATTCTGCATCTTTAAACGTTTGCGGCCTAATTTCACGTTCCTTATCCTCCGTGTCAAAATCACCACTTTTGAACCGTCTAAACCAGTACTCACATGTTGAGATTGATAGAGCATGGTCCACATAAGCCTCACATAGCATTCGGTGACATTCAGCTGCTTTTTTTTCAAATGGAAGCAGGAAACTAAAGCTTCCCGTAAATTGCGTTTCGTTGGCATAAAAGTCGACATACTTGGAGTTCGAAAAAACGATGTTGTTTACGCTTCGACAAAATTAGTCGTACTGAACACTAAAGCCTAATGATGACGCTTCAACATCGGAGTTGTTAGGTTATGGTCCGATGCGATTTCATACTAGTAACGCCCTCTCTTGTAAATCTTATGAAACTTACTTGTACCCCTAATATATACATACATTCAACGACTTGGTCTTGATTTCCATTGAATCTCGGAATTTACGGTAACATTACCGCACAAAAAATCCCATCTAAACGTCGAACTAATTCCCTAGAATGGTCTTCGTAACCATTTCACGGTCTCCACGTTTCTGGCCTGATAAAAAAAATAGAATAAGCTGCATTAAACGACTGTCAGAAAACGAATCGAGTGTCGGGTGAATTAGCCGTGCATTATCCTATGCGGAACCATTCTCGTGTAGGAGACCGCGGAAGCTCGGTAAAAAAAGAACGAGGGCGTGGAAAATGATAAAAGCGAGCGTCAAAAGTTGGCCGAACGAGCCAAGTCTCCATTCACTTTTCGCGCCTCGTATAATCAATTCCAATGCCCCAACGGGAGGCGGGGAGATGGTAGATATTACGGTTGCAGGGAGGTAACTCTACCCGCGAACTGCCAAAGAGGGAGTTCAACGCGCTAAAGAGCAGTTATTCAAACTGGAGCAAACTATACCACCGGCAAGGCCGTCGCGCCGAGAATAGTCACTTGGACTTGCAGTGCTATCACCACTCTGCTATTACCTGGGCTTTGGTTCCATATATATGTATGCGAAGCCAGATATGCACAGATACGGATACCTGTATGTGGTATGAAAACTCCAAGACTGAAGTGTGCACGCGCCGGAAAGTATCACAATTGTATGTAATTCGCATGGAAGAGGTAGAAATTATTTTACAGCAAAGGTATTATTTGTTGCACGGCTTGTCCTGCCTAGGAAGGTTTCGCCAATGTCGATCGATTGAAGTTTCCAGTTGGGGGATAACGAGGCAGATAGACGACCTATGTAGATTAGTCTCCTACTTTCATTGATATACCCAAATAGCCCAAAAAGCACCATCAATGCTTGCCATTCGTTGATTTATTGACAGACTGAAAAACCCAAAAACTACCATCAATATGGACCGTTTATTTGGCGGTTTGATTACTGGATCTATCAAGATAGACCCAGCAGCATCACCATGTATCGTTAATCAACATGTACCTTCTATATGTTGCTTTGGGACTCTTGATAGATCCACCAACATCACCATGTACGTTTAATCACCATGTACCTCCAACTTCTTGCTTTTAATCCATACATGGTCTTAAAACGACAAATGGAAAGTACATATTGACGGAAGATCTTGTGGGTCTGTTGCTGCTTTGGGTTTATTAATGGGCGTACTTGGAGATGTTGCGCATCAGTGTCATCCTCCCGAAACCGAATCCCCGACACTCGCAACTTCGATAGATGTTGCACGCATATGCAGCTCCAGATAAAACGACTTGCCGGATTCTGCGAATCAGTGTTGAAAACGCGCGCGAGCCTCTCGCACTCTAGAACTCCTCAACCACTTTGCCACCTATGGTAACCGGTTTGACGGAGTAGTTTGGGTTAGTCGCTACTGGCAAAAGCAACATCGTCGAAGCCTCGAATCTCGAGGGAGATTTGCGGTGCCAGTAAACAAAATAAAAACTCCTCGACGCCCCGAGACCTTTCAAAGTCTGTTTCCCGTTTCGCTCAGGGCACGTCATACTCCAACTTCATTCTCGTTTCTACCGGAAGTAAAGCTGCGCTTGGGTGCGGTGAAAATAAGCATCGCGTAGCTATAGATGGCTCTTACGCGAAGAAAGGTTTCTTCGATTCACCTCGAGGGAAAGAAAAAAGCGCGGACGTGCCGTCTCCCTCGACTTTCCAGCTGTGTATAACCTATCGTCGTGACTGAAGGCCCCAAGCTTGAGGCTGCCGACCGTCAAGTAGTTGTCACCCGAACACCGAGGTCCGTGTACTGGTCGAGGAGATTAAAAGATAAAGATGGTCGGCTGTATTGTAATCCCTGCATGTCAAGCAGCTTTACCCCGTGCCGATACTTGGAATGGTGACCGCTCAGGTTTTCCGCAGTTTCCCTATGCCCTCGCGCAATGAAACGGTTCAGCAGGAGAGGCTATATTTTATTAACAAGTTCTCGCCAGTTGGATTTAACGGAGACTTTGTCCTTGGAGTGCCATATTTCAGGTGTTTACATTTTATTTTTTTTAAAGGAAACGAGTAAAGCTTTTTGAGTGCGGTTTTTTTCTTGCTTTTATTCATGATATACAGAACGTTAAAAAATTATTTTTTTGAAAAAAAAAAAACCAAAATGGCGGCCGTTGCAGCTCCGCGAAAACAGGTCCTCAAATCGCGGGAGGTAAACGGCTGACATCACTGCCCCCTCTTTGTTGATCTGAAACACAAATTCAAAGCATATTATCAATCTGTGACCCTTTGGTCATGGAATGACGGATGGGTTTTTCGTTTAGTACAAATTTCGGAAAATGGCGGCAATTTAAAAAAAATCGAATTTTCGCGTTTTTTTTTTGCATAAAAAGATAAATAATAAATGCAGAAATGTATCTATCGAAAAAACGATCCGTCATTCCGTGAAGACATATTTTCTGAGTATGCTCTCCGAATTTCAGGTCGATATGTTAATTACAGCGGTCAGGAGAATGTCAGCCTTTTTTAAAAGCGTGTTTTCGAGAAAAACACGTTTAAAGTTTTGTAATGTGTTTACACAAATGTGTTTATAATTACCGCTAATCGGCAATGCCTGGTCCATAGAGGCATCCCTCCTCTTCTTCTAGCTGCTCATGTTGAGCTCAAATTGATTTTTTGAAAATTTCAAGGACAAAGTCTCCCTTAAGTCAGTGAATCAAGCCCTTAAAATGTCGAGCCCTTGCCATCATTCGTTACTCCGTTGAGTGAGCACTTGAAATTCATTGTTTTTTTTCTTCCATTGATCAGTCGCAGACTACCCTCGTATATCGCGCCCACACCTTGGCTTCTCGTCTTATTTTTCCTCCTTTTCAAGTTATTTATAGGGGTGCTCCGAATCCACGGTCGCACCCAAAAAGAAGCCTGGTCTGGAAGCGTCGACACTCCTCGAAATGTCGGTTATCTTAAGTGGGTTGATACGAGGGTCGAGCTCGATGCTTCTGGCCTCGTTCCGCCTATGTTATATGCGAAACGATCTTCCAGACCCAATCGCCTTAGCGTGTGACGGATTCTCTCATCTTCGGTACACCCCGTGTCGCGGCCCCTTGACGTTGATGAAATATAGTCAACCGGCCCTTTGTAACACATGTATATAGGCCGGAGATAATAAATATACGGGGTCGAGGGTTTGATAGAACGAAACCAGGGAGAATACAATACCTTTCTTCTTTTTTGTTACAGGTTACCGGGATCGTTGGAAGGGCTGATGTCCTGGCCTGCATATTTTTCCTGCTGTCGTTCCTCGCCTATCATGGGTAAGGAAATACTCCTATAAACATATATCTATGTATGCATTAGTCAACAAATACAAGCGAGGACACTACATTAAGGCGGAAGAATGATATAGAACACGTGAACCCAGTAAACATTGAGGTATCTTTTCATGTATACTTTGAATTGTAAAAAAAAAGTCATTTAACATAAAACCATAAATGACTGAAGATTTATCAGCCTATTCCATGTACGTCTTGCCACTGCAGTCCCCAATAGGCGGTAAAGATGCAGCTCGTAATTCTTGACGGAAACAAAAAAGCCGATAGAATTTTCAATTGTCATATATCTTTCTTCTGGGTGAATTAAGAGAATGCTGAAAAATCGAGAAATTATAACTTATCTCAGGTTTGAAAAAAATGTGTTTAAAAAAACACTTCAACATGCTATAAAAAATATTTAGATATACTTTCGCAACGACTTGTTTAATTGACTTGGAAGAGATTTTCATACTGAAGAAAATAAACTTTGGTTTGATTCAATAGGTCGTTGAGTTTTTTGCTATCACGCCCGCCAATTTGGAAAGATTGTGAAGATGAAAAGTGAAGAAAATGCGCTTCAACGTTTTCAATAGGAGGAAATATCAATTGCTTCTCTGCTTTTGACCTTGTATCTTCGACAATATTCACAATTGACCTCTGTAACTCTGTAAATATATTCTTGGATATCTATCGATTTAAGCAAATAAAAAAACCATTCTTCGGACCTTCTAATTCAGACTTTGGCCTTAATCCACTAGATTGATACATTTTATACGATTTTTCACATGGACATTCTTGTAATTCTACGTTCTTTTTAATAAAAGAATGTTTATTGTCATTTAAATTGGCTAAATTGTCATTTAGCCAATTGAGACCAATTAACTTCGATTGATTGATTAATTAACTGAATTTAATTCTGTTTGTTTTATTTATTCAAATAAATTAAAAGAACTGGATTTCTCAATCCAGAATTTTTCTATCCCGTTTTATGCAGGAAACTATTTCCATCAACGAAAGTGATTCGCCCAATACAATTTTTTAAAGATCGACATTTTTTCCTCATTCCAACTATTTTCTACCTTCATCTATATTCGTCGATGCGTTCAGTCCGGTTTTTCTTTATTTCACAAAATCCAACATTCTCTAACGTTGTTCGGTTTGATCACTAATTCCACATCGTGGACATTTATTCGTTCAAGCCAAATTCTACCGAGTATCGTTTTGCGATTAAATCATTTATTTGCCTCTAACAAATTTGCCATGTACAAATGCAATAATGTTTTTCGTGGCAACATAAAACGTATTATTCGAAACAAATATACATGCATACATATAAAATAAATGCATATTTATATACCTACTGGTTAAAAGAAGTATTTGCCGAGCTCACTCCTTCCTTGCGTTTCCCGTGGTTTTACATTAACATGCGTTTATTGTATTAACACTGACATGCAGTATTGATATTTGAAAGTGGTTGTCGAACCAGATAAGCTGGAAAAACATTATGCTCTTTTTTCGAAAGTTGTCTCAGAAAAGCGCCGTTTGCGAATACGTTTTTTACCCGTTGTTCGTCTGACTCATGTAAACGCTTTTTCGAGACGGTATGTTTGGCACCAGACAATCATATACGTACGAATAGAAAATCAATTCGAAACGGTCGAATTTATGGAAATACATTCTAAGCTCGATCTTTTAAAATTAAAATAAACATAAATACAATGAAGACAACAATCGCTTTAATAATCATGATAAATTATGAAAACAATTCAAAATAATAATAAAACGGTATAGCACTACTGGTGAATTGCAATTGAACATTTTCCCATGTATAACATAACCACAAATCATTAAACAATGAAATGAGATAACCGACAAAATAATGAAAGCTACCATATCTTCTATGTATGAAAAAAAATAATTTATTATATATACGAATATTAAATGCGTATAAACTTTCATCCCCAAGCAACGAGACACGAAAAAAACCATCAATGTTTACCCAAACTAAATCCTAGGTCTGTTTAACCTAGTCCACAAATACGTCCTCTTGAAACCAAATAAAAACACCAAGCTTCGAAGAAAAACAGCATGAAAAAGTTCATCTTTCATAGACCTCAGTGGAATCAACTGGTCCTTACCTGATTGATAGAGGGCGCTGGGCATAAGCTTTGATAAATAAGGGACAAATTTTAGCGCGTGTGCGGCGTAGCAAGTCAGGGCATAATTTATCGTAAAAAAGCCTCGGGTGTAGTTTGGAATATATATATATATATATATATATATATATATAGCCCCGAAACATGCCATAGAAAAAAGGCGGTCGAGAGAGGGTGAAAAAATGTACATAAAAATCGTGAATAATCTAATAAGCCATAGTATATAGCCATAGAGTTGGCTCCGCTTCCGCGAAAATTACGCGAGTCGAGAAAAAGTTGCTCGGTTGTCCCGCATACGTCACGTGAAAGAAAATTGGAAGGGGTGCTACGGGAACACGGCTATAAGGGGGTGGTTGGAGAGGGTCGACTGGGGTGCAAGGGGATGAGAGGAAGAGCTTGGATGGCATTTCTCGAGGGGGTAGGTCGCGGCGACGACACTTATAACGCGCGATGGCGACGACGCGCCTGATGACGCTGGGACGACGGCTGCTTCGTGAGCCATTCATTCTCATGAGGATCTCAGCAGCCGTCTCTCCGCTGGACCAAGCTCCGCGACGCCCTAAGCACCACCAGACAAAGAGAAAATGTGACGAAAGGAATTATAAACTAAACTAATTTACCGTGACCCACTCGAGGGGGTGGGGTGTCGCAACGGAAAAAAGTCTCGGAGAGATTCATCGTGTGTATGCCCGTCCTCGAAAAAATTATGGCTTTTAGGTGAAGACGTCTCGGTCTCTGTCTCTCTCTCTCGTTCGGTGCTAAAGCTTACCTTTTGCGGCTACATACTAATTAATGCTTTTTTCTGATTTTTTATTTTTTATTTTTTATTCTATTTTTGAATTTTTTTAATTCTATTTTTGAAAATTAATTTTCCAGTCATTTTACTGCTTAAATGGCGATTTTCTAGTAACTTTAGTGGTTAAAAAATGCATTTATACTAATTTTTGTGTTCATAAAATAATTTTTAGTAATTATGTTGAAAAGTAAATTTCATAGTAATTTTAGTATTTGACAATAAATTTAGCGTTTATTTTACTAGTCCCAAATGAATTTGATGTCTATTTTAGGTTTCGCGAATTCATTTTATAAAAATTTAAATATTTAATAATTTATTTAAGGCGTTACCCCCACTTGTAGCGCAAAAAAAGGCCTTTTTCGTGAATTTTTTCATTGAAAAATATTACATTGTTTAGTGGCAAATGGCCGTCAATGAAATAATGTTTTTATATACACGGTTTGCGGTGACCAACATTGCGGCGAAGTGGATCATCTGAAAAAAAATGCGGATGGATTTAGTCAAATATAAGTATAAACTAGTCTTTAATCGAAGGATTTTAAAAAATATTCATTTTTCACAAAATGGCGGACAGTCAAAGTTAATGGTTCGATTTTAACGAAAAAAAACGGCCGTTTTTTGGCTATAAAACGGCCATTTTTTTCGAAAAAAAAATCGAACGATTAAAGACTACATTTTTATGTATTAAATAAGCCTGAAAAATTTCAAGAAGATCGGTTCATTAGTGTTCGAGGAATCTTGGTCACCGACTTCAGAAATGCCATTTTGAGAAAAACGCGTTTAAAGTTTCAATTTGAGTTTACACGCAGAAAATATTTGTTTTTGTAAACTTACATAGAGTCATCTATTCCGGGTCCATACAGAAGTATGGGCCCGGATACTTATACTTCAAAAAAATGCAATAAAAAAATCGATTTTTTCAAAATCGCAAGTGGGGGTAACCCCTTAATAGTCATCTCAGTATTTTAAATTGATTTTGTTATACTTTTAGTATTCTAAAATACATTTTACATTAATTTCAGTGTTTCACAATAATAATAAACGTATTTCGATATTTTCTTCGACGATTATTTCTATTCTCCATTATGTTATACGAAATGACTTTCTCAACGCAAATGCGTCAAGAAAGTTTCCCAGGCATAAATATACGTCAGCCATCCTCTCTCCCTTTTTCTCCGACTTTTTCTACGGCTTAGTGTTTACGGTCATATACATTAATTATAGTGTTTAATTGGGTGCTTTTTTCGTCTCTTCCTTACACATTTGTCATGTTTATTCCGTTCGCCTTAAGGGACTTTCTCAGGCATGAATGTTCATCACTCGATCTTTTACCGCCTCGGTCTCGTTTTACGCCTCGGCGCTTACGGTCATATATTAATTAAACTTTTTAATTTGGTGCTCGCCTTTTGTTCCCTTTTCTCTCAGAATTGTCTTTTTTATTCTGTGATATTCCGTTTGCCTTGGGGGAATTTTCTAGACATGAATCAATTTCGCTCTCTCTCCCTTTCTCTCTCTCTCTCGCTCTCTCTCCCTTTCTCGACGTCGTTTACAGCCATACATAAATTACACTTTCTTCTTAAAGGCTCTCTTTTCTTTTCATTCAAAATTGTCATTTTTATTTGCTGCCAATTAATTTACCCTGGTGAAATTTCCTAGCCACATAGGTAAGTTCCTAGACACTACGAAGTTTCCTAGCTACATAAATCTGTCTCTCTCCCTCTCTCTTGAGGAAGATCAAGTTACTCTAAGTCTTAACGAAGTCTCCTAGGCATAAATGTCCATCAATCATTACCCCCCTCCCCCCCCCCCCCTCGATCGTTCTCTTCTTCTGCAACTCGCTGCATTTACTCTCGACGTTTTCTCTCTCGTCAAGACGGTACATCAAACCGATCGATAATACGTGTTGCACGTTTTCCACCGTAGCCCGGAAAATTTGGATTTCCGCCGCGTAATTTCACGCGGCAATCGAGAAAACGCGTATGGTTTCTCTCGGGGGGGATTCGACGTGAAATCGCGACCGAGAATACATATTCTAACCTCATTACGGGTCGTCACGTTCGACCTACGATCCGGCTCTTACCGAGCTTCGTGTCCGTTACTGCCGAGTAGGGGCTTATACCTTCCCAACCTTTTACGATCTCCATTTGCATCGGTTGCCCCGTCGTGCCTCGCGCAACGTCAACGAACACTTTTAGGGGAAGAGGCAGACGAAACATTTGGATCGTCGATACTGTACAGATAACCGTCGATCCATGAGATAACGATTTTTTTAGCACACATAGTCCAGTCCAGTAAAAATTCAAGTTCGAATTTTCCACCAATGAAACTAAATTGTTGTCGTGAAAAAAAAATCATTGTGCGGATAATTTAGCATAGTTTCTTATGGAAAATAACAAATTTAGTCGACATTCACATAAATGTATATACTTAGTTTTCTTTTCATTCAATATTTTCAACTACTTTCATATGTATATAAATACACACACATTTTTTTTGTATGCATATATGTAAATGTCAGTTAAATTCATAATTTCGCTTACGTAACTGTGCTATATTTTCTACATTTAAATATTTTTTTTCTCGCAAACTTTGTACCGATATTAATGAAAACTTCGAACTTGAATACGTATCGGGCCACAAGAAATCAGACACGAGAAAAATCCTCCAAAAAAGTACCCCAGGCGAAAAAATAAGTGGTAAGCTCCGTAGGATTCGTCGAGCCTTCTATTTTAGGCGCCTCAATTTTTCTCTAAAGTGAATGCTACAAGCTAATTTCAACGTCCACTCGACTTTTAAAATGAAAACCCCTATTTTCAGCCCCCACCCCTAATTTTTAGGGTAGAATATCATTTTTCAACCGAAGCGACGAGCCGCAGAGACCTAATCCTTGTTTTGGCTTGTTTGTGTTATCGAAGGGTCTCAAACACACTCACACACACACGCACACTTGCACTAAGTATGTTGAAGACTTTACCGCCTCGTGGTACATTCTGGATAGCGCTGAAATAGAAAAAAATTGTATTCTAATTTTAAAAAATTATGAACGTTTTCAAAACAACTTTTCCTACAAAAATTGTTAGTCTTGACGTGATAAATGTTTCGATGAAAAAAAATCATGATGCCTTTAAATAAAAACAGGTTGGCCATCTTAATGTTGCCATTTTGAATTTCGGACCAAACCTTTTTTTTAACGTCCTCCTTTGAACCTTAAAAGTTTTATTACACTCAATGCTTGATTGGAGCAGTATTTTTCGAGATAAATCAGGTCTAAGCTTAAAATGGGACACCCGGTGTATATATGTATACGAATGTTCAAATTTATGTATGCGTTGATGGCACAGGTGCGATATCAATGAAATACTCATCGTATTACACCACGCTTGTCAGCACAACTGTTCGCGCCAGATAAAAAGATGGTTCGAGGGTAATACGTATCGACAGCTGATAACAAATCGCAAGTAACGTAATGCACGATTACCTCCGTGATCCGGGCTCGTTAAGAGCAGAAAAAATTACTATGAATACGAGAGAAAAAAGTTTGAATTTTAAGTGGCCCCCAGAAAAGCGGATAACGGATGTAATCGTATGACGAAAATTGCACGATCAATGGTGAAAATAAAATGACAAAAAAAATCACGATTAAAATATTCAAATTGCGTTGATGGGTTCAATATTAAATATTGAATCTGCAACACTTGAACCTCAAACTTTGATCGATTGAACGTTAAACTCAAGTCACTGGATTTATTCCATGCTAGATATCGCTGAGCAGTTCAATATTAATTCCAGAAGCGATTAAAAGTCGGGGTATCCGGAAAGAACTCACCACGAAACTTGTAGGTAACAAGGCAGCGAGCGCGAGCGGGGGGGGGGGGTGAGAGCGTTAGTTCGTCATGAAGGAGTCTCGTTGAGGGGAAAAACTTTCTTCTTCGTTACGTGGAGCTTTACCGAAAGACGGAAACTTTTTTAATATTATGACTCCCGTCCGTCCGATGCAAGCACCGCGTCCCGATATAGTTTTTTTTCCCATGTGATTAACGTGCTTAGTTGCGAAAGTTCCGGTGGACGAGACGTGTATATCGTCATCGCAGAATAATGGTGTACACTGCAAGAATTTTTATTCCCTTTTTTTTCTCTTCGTTGCCACGACAGGACGTCGGAACAACCTGAATTTACGATTTTATTCCGGGAATTCTAGTTGAACATTTATTCATGAACGAGACTGATGTGCTTATCGTCATGGGCGATTATTTTGGTAATCAAGGGGACGGTTGCTTCGGTCTCTTTCTCACACGTTGATTGGTACTGCTCGCGAAATTTCAATATTTCGTCTTTAATGTATCATCTTTTCTTACATTTTTCTATAAGTAATTATAATGTAATGAAGTGTAACTAACGTAATGATGTAATAAATACTGTAAAATCAAGATGTAAAGTATACATCGAAATAAAAAATATAAATTCGCAATAGAATTTTTGGTATCAGTGTCGAAGCTTGATACGTTAATGAAGAGTGTACGTTCAATTTATAGAATGATGAATATAAATATTGCTTAAAAAAACTGACTAACAAAGATCGAAGGTATAAAAACGCCGGAGTTGAACGGTAGAAAGGCTCGATGAATATAAATGTCGAGAAGTAGCGTATTCGTTTTATTTTTTTTATTCAGTCGTTGCACTATCGTGCAATCGAGAGAGCGGCGAGAGAAAATAGAATATAATGTAGAGCGGGATAATAATGTCCAATTTTTTTCTCGCTTGTTTTGCAGCCAGCAAACGACGTACGTGTGGAGCAGCGTTTTTCTTGGTGCTCTATCGATGCTCGCCAAAGAAACGGGAGTGATGATACTCCTGGTGAATCTTCTGTACGATCTTTATCGTTCCTGGCACTGTATCAAAAAGTGAGTTCATATAATTCGTATATCATAAATACACACGCACGCACACACACACACACGCACACACACATATATATATATATATAAATTTATATTTATATTTATATATTTATACATACATTCATACATACATACATACATATATATATATATATATATATATATATATATATATATGCGCGTGTGAATATTATATTACGTACGACACAAAAAGTATTCCATCCCGAAATCGTACTATTCGAACAATACCAACTGTATTCGTATAGTTCGTCGAGTGTATAATTTATTTTTAATTTGGCATCACGCTACTGCCTTTATGACGGAAATTCCTTATTCTTATCCGCTTGACCGAGCGTAAAATCACGGAAAGACGTTTTCATATTATTCGCGAATGCGAGTTCGTGCAGCCAAAAAAAAACTGATAATGCGGCAATACCAATGGTACGTAAGAATACACGAATTCAGCAATTGTAGCGATAAAAGCGAACTACATTGTGAAACGTGAGTGTTGGATTGGAAAACGTTGATGTCACTGTTGATAAAGTAAAACGGATGTCTGGGAGTATATATATATATGTGTGTGTGCATATTGAGGGAAAAGTTAATGGAATTTGACAAACGTTTATATGGTAAAAGTTCCAACGAGGTAACATATGTCATATCTTTATTACAGTATTTTGTATTAGCCGGGGATATGTTGAAGCTACTAGATGGAGTAAAAGTAACTGTGATGTGCTGGCAAGCAATCACGATATGATTGTGTTATATATATATATATATTAACGGTATACTCGGTTTTGCCCGCTTTGAAATCCTATCAATGCCAAAACTACCCCCTCAATTGTATTTTTTTGTGGGATTGTGAAACATCTTATGTAAGATGTAAGATACTGAAAAGAGTCTGCACTACCTCACCATGTGGGATTCTTATCAACAAAAACCTCTTTCTATCGGCCTTTCTTCTTCCCTCCGTACCTCTCGAAAGAGGGAAGGAGAAAGACAACCAAACTTTTCTGGCAAATTAAAAGTTACATGCTAAGCACCTCTTACAGTTTTATTATATCTACAAATGGAGACTGGCCGATTCAAACACAAAACATGCCCAGTTAGTACATTTTTATTAATTACCCTATTGGGTCTTTTGTTCGAAGTTTTTTTAATCATTTTTTATATATTCTGTTTATTGAAAATAATAACGAACTTCAAAGAACACTTATGAAAATGCAAAAATTACACAGAACTCATGATTAATTGTAAATATCTGTTTCTTTTTTTGGTTTGTTCATTTCTTCATTCAGTTGTGCTCGTTTGTTTTTTTATTGTGATATTTTTTTAAATTGTCATTGTAAATAACTGCAAATCATATGCAAATATTCGACGCCGGACACGAGAATCTCTTTCCCACCCTCTCTCGGTCTCTCTCTTGTGCTACGAGGGCTGGACTTTTAACATCATTCGTTCGATATTATGCGCGATCCCCAAAAGTATTGGCACCCCTCGCGGTCTAAGGCAGAAGATCTACTAGTGTAGTAAACTTGGTCGTACATTGACAACTATGGACAAAATAAAAAAAAAACGAAAAATTACTCCAGATTCTGCGGTGTTCCAGGGTGCAAGCCGGATACTAAAATTGAATTGTCGTTCCATAAGCCACCTGAAGATAAAATCATTTTTTTAAAGTGGTTGTTGCCTCTGAAAATTAGTCTCTTCAGGCCATCGAGGCAAGTTCGTAGTCACTACACACGATTTTGTTCTTTACAAGTTTGTATCTTTATAAATATTAAAACGAGGAATATTAAATGCTATTTCTGTTGAATACAATGTATAAATACAATTTCAGACGTCCCTAGTAAAAAGTATGCTCCGAAAAATTGAATCATTCTTCCCGAAACCTGCGAGTGACTCCCATCACCTTAAAAAATCTGCATCTAGAGCTGACAGAGCTAAAAAAAGCGCAGAAAATGAATCATTCACTGCAGTAGCATCTTTACAGTCTACCATGGAGTAAATCTAATCGCCAACTCGTAGGAAATCAAGAATAAAGTCATTGTTTACGTTTGGGGCTATACTGTCACCGGCCATATTGAAATATCGCTGCGTCACCTTTAGGACGTGAAAAACGCGAATACTTTTTGTTGGAACTTTTGAGAAAATATATATATATATATATATATATATTCTCAAAAGTTCCAACAAAAAGTATTCGCGTTACGTTATATATATATATATATATATATATATATATATATATATATATATATATATATATAACGTATATATATATATATATATATATATATATATATATATATATATATATATATATATATATATATATATATATATATATATATATATATATATATATATATATATATATATATATATATATATATATAACGTAACGCAACGTTACAATATATATATATATATTGTAACGTTGCGTTACGAATATCGAGACTATCCCAGAAAGGTGAGGTACGCGGGCTGGCGAAGCTCAGTGGTCAGAACAGTCGACCGGCAATCGAAAGGTCGCGGGTTCGAATCCCGGCTCAGAAGTGCATCGCATTTTTTCTCTGATAGTAAAAAGTTTTTTTCGGGGGATTACAATATATATAAGTGTATAAGTGCGCATAAATATATAACGAGCCCTCGGAACTTCCCGTTTACCCCCATCGTCACCTCATTTTCCGTCCCAGGATGCTTTTTTTCGTCTCTCAAACACACATACACACAACTACATCGGTCAGCTTCTTTTTCTTGGCCTGTGTTTTTAGTAGCTGAATACGCGAACGCGTTTTCATGAAATGACACGTTATGAAAAAGCGCTTAACAGTTGTGTCACCGGTGCTCGAATAAAAAATGAAAAGAGAAAGAGAAAGGGAGACAAGGAGAGACAGAGAGAGAGACAGAGAGTGAGAGAGAGCGAGAGAGAGAGAGAGGAAGAGGGAGAAGGAAAAAAAGTGCGACACATGGTGTTGCTCTCGAGCGTAGACGTCGCGTGTTTTCCGTCAATATTTCATTGGAGCGCCTCGCAATGGAAAACACGGCATCTCTTTGGCGACACGGATAAATGAGCGAAAAATATTTGGAGACCTGCCATCACCCGGCTTCCCCTTTCTCCTTCTCCCCCTCTCTCTCGCTCACTCTTTCTCACTCTCTCTCTCTCTCCCTCTCCCTCTTTCTCTCGCTCTCCCTCTCTGTACTAAGCCACCCCTGGACAAACTTGACGACGTATAAAAAGCATCCGTACACCGTCCTTACCTTTTGCGGTTCGGGGCCGAAGAGAAAAGGAAAGAAACTCAGAGACGAAAAAACATGGACGTTAAACGACGAAAAAATGATCCCGTCAATCATCTCTGTTGCAGATCCATCTTCGAGGCGAGATGGAATGACGAGTCGAGACACTTCTCGAGACGGGCCGCCGCTCTGCTTGTGTCGGTAAGTCATCGCGGTCGATCGATCGACTGTTTTATTGCTGAAAGCTCATACTTGCATGTTCATTTGAATTTCGGCAGCTTTCGAACCACAAGCCATGGCCTTGGCCAATGCTCGGACGGATGACCGCTCAGCCGCGTACTGACTTCGGCCACGGCTACCGGAAATTCGGAATGATTTTTCTATATAGAAAGAAGAACATTTTCCAAAGGGCGTCTTAAAATCACCTGATATTTTAAATTGCGCGCCATTTTTTTGCGCCGAACATAGAATACCAATCTTTGACAACTGGCATCGGGAAGTATTGAGGTTTAGTCACGGAGAATTAGTCGATCGAGCAACGCATAGAAATTGTTATTTGCTGCGTTGTTACTGCATAGTTATGGCAGACGAAGTTTCATGATCGCGTTATCTCGCGCCGCGGCGATGTGAATTGGCCACCAAGATCGTGCCACTCGACCCCATTGGACCACTTTCTTTCAGGTTTTTCAAAGGAAAAGTGTATTCCAATGACCCACAGACCATTCCGGAGCTCAAGGGAGCAATTGGACGCGCCATTTATGAAATTAGTCCGCAATTATGCCAAAATTTTATCGAAAATTTCGTCAAAAGATTAAACGTTTGCAAAAAGGGACGAGGCGACCATTTATCGCATATTGTGTTCCACATATAACCTCCATGTTTGTACCCTATATTAAAATAAAAATATTCGTACTTTTCTAATAAATAATACGTTTCTTTAGATAAATTAAAATGTCAGGTCATTTTGAGACACCCTATGAATGGAAAAATCTATATTTCTATCTAGATTTTGTGTATGGAAAAGAATGAAAAAAAATCAAATTCGAAACCTGAATCGATTTCAGATAGAGAATATCAGGGGCGGGAGGGCTCGATTCTCGGGATCTGAAAACTGTGAAAAAGCGGAAAGTATAGGGTTGAAACGAGCGGGGATGAGATCGCAAAATCACGTGGCGGCATTGGTAACATTGAAAATTGTATGCTTTTATTTTTCTAATTATTCACATTGTTTCGTGCGACTCATTTCGGTCGCCTTGAGCTTTAATAACCAAGCCACCATAAACAGATCAATCAATCGACCTATCTCTCTTTCTCTTTCTTTCTCTTTCTCCTTCTCTCTCTTTCTCTCTCCCTCGCTCTCCCTCGCGATGAAAGAACACGCGCCAGTGTCATTACCGCGACGTATCATTAACGCTCGTTACTTCCTCGAAGTGGCGTGTACACAGACAATTTCAGAAAACGTTTTCTCCCTTCCACTTGTCGTGAGGGGTGGGGGGAGCATTCAAGACGCCGGCGCGTCAGTCTTCTACTCGATTACAGGACGGTGTAAAAACAACAACAACAAAAAAACACACGACGAGGCAAAAGAAAATTAAAAAACAACGAAAAATGGATCCACATCGTTGGCTGTACATGGCGAGTCGAGTCTCTGCGTTACGACCTTCGTGTATCCTCTTCTTGTTCCTTTCGACATCCGGTTGGAAGCGTGACTCCGTGTAGACGGTCGTGCCACGAGTGGCGGAAGGGTCAGCGGCTGGGTGGGGGCATCGTGATGCTTGTCATTCTCCATCCTCTTGCTTACCATTCGCGAGAAGGGGACACAAGTAGGATTACAAGATCCATTAACCGATAGTAACACCGTTACGCAACAGTACCTCATTAGTTACTCGAATAGGGATTCGCAGTCAAGTTTGGTACTTTCAGGAAAACCTCTGACGTTGATGCAAAGAGGAATTACATCAGACATACACTGGCGGCCAAAAGTTTGGGTACACCGGTCGAAATTTCTTGCCGCACTAAAAGTTGAAGAGCGAACGCAAAAATTATGATAATTCAATTTCCCAAGTGGCGTTTTAAAGAGGACATATTTACCCTTAGTTTTTTTTTGTTGAAAGTTCTGTACGATTTTTTTACCCTGGTACGCACTTTTAAACGTGGCCATTTTTCGGCTATTTTTTGGCCGTCCGAAATTAACTGCAAAGCTTGTGGAAAATTTTTTCGTCGGCTTTTTTCATGGTAAACTCAAAAAGGATATCAAAACCTACATTTTTACTTTTTAGAAAGTCTCGGACGATTTTTTTAGCCCCAGTATTGCATTTTAGCTGAAAAATACACGTTTTAGAAAAAAAAATGCGTCATTGAAGAAGTATAGGGTTTCAGAGGAAATGTTAGGAGGGTAAAAAGTTGCACGGGTTTAGACTGGAGTAGCTAGAATTTTTCAGATTTTTTTTTGACATTTTTTTCACCTTTTTTGGTTTGAACATTGATAAGTGGAGAGGCTCCACTTGCGAATTATGGGGTCTAGGACAATATATTAAGAAAGGAAATTTATTTATATTTTTATTTTGGCTTGGGAAAAAGCTTGGGACATTCAATGATATTTATTTTTGAGTCCGCTATCTAACTTTTAGTGCGGTAAGAAATTTGGACTAGTGTACCCAAACTTTCGGCCGGCATGGTATATACATATATATATATACACACACACACACATACACGTATGTATGTGTCCTATAAATTACACAATATACTATAGCTGGATGTATGCATTTTTAATTAGTTTTGTTAATGGGTGTGCATGAGCTTGGGATAAAAAATATCGATGTACAACTTTTTTTCTGGTGGCAGAATTTCGTTGACGATGTCTGGATTTAACCCACAATTAATACATGATCTTGTCGAGCTTAAGTCTTGTTTTTAGCGAAACATATTTTCAAACGGTAAAGTTGTCATTACTTAACGCGGTCTTCTAGTTTCTCGGCTGTTTTTTTACGGCTTTTTCAATAATTTTTTACAGGCAAAGTATCGAAATAATCAATCTCATTGTTTTTGCATAATCTTTATTAACATTTAAATAAGCTTTACAAATTTTTTGAAGTCAAAATATATAATAGAATAAACGTTATAGTGGCCGACAGGAAGACATCAAGTAAAAGAAGTGCTTGACGGTGACCAAGATTGCGGCTGTTCTGCTTATCTGAAATCAAAAAACCAAACGGCATTTTAATCTTCATATTTAAGACTAGCGATTGAACTAGAGTGAATTCTAAATTACAAAAATTGACTTTTTTATACACTTTTGAAAATTATATTCTATTTTTTACTCATTTTTTCTTAAGTTTTTCGCTCGTACAAAAAAAAGACTATCGAAGCAATCATGATAATCCTAGTTCAATCGCTGGCTTATAACATATTAAAGATGCTGTATAAATTTGAACAAGATCGGTGCAGTAGTTTCTGAAATATCGTGGTCACCGTTTCGAAAAATGGTGTTTCGAGAAAAACGCGTTTGAAAGTATACCTGCTCCGTATAGGTACCTGCTCCGTTCCAGAGCCGTAACTTGCGAACCACTTCGAATATCGAAAAATCCTTTGGCACACATTTTCTACACATGTTGTAGATGTGATTTATGAAAAAAAATCGGTTTTTTCGACCCGAGAAATTAGAGGCCGCCTTAAAGAAAGTGCCGTGGTTGCTGCATGGTCAATCGGTGTAGGTGCTTCTGGCAACTAGGGTCATCTAAAATGAGAAATATAAAAATGTACTTCTAATATAATAAAACTTTCGTATGAGCGAATAACTTTTCGGAATTTTGAATATAACGAAAACTGCAAGCTGTAGAAAAAAGTGTGATAAAAAACAACTTTCTTTATTAACAAATTTATTAACAAATAGATAAACATATCCGGTCATATGATAGAAAATGATATAAACTATCATCTTTCCGAATTTGAAGTGGATCGGACGAATATATTTTGGGGTACGACTTACACCGTTTCACAAAATATATATATATATACACAAAAAGCATACATATTGATAAAGAAAATTGATGAAGAATTATTGATAAAGAAAATCTACCGTTCAATGAAACGTAGAAATAAAATACAAAAATATACATTGACTTGATTTCTATTCAGTTTGCTTTTGAAATATTGCAAATTCATTAATGAAACGATGAATATATCTACTTTTCATTTAAAACTTTCTGTTTTTTATTTAAAGAATAGGAAAGAGCAATACAATATCTCCGTACGTATAAATATTTTACGAAATAGTTTGAGACAATAGTGCCATCGCTTTAAAAAAATATTCATTTTGGTCAACAATGTTTTATTCACGGCTGGAGGGATTGAGGGGGTTTTTAGATTATTATCAGCTTATGGATGGCACATGAAAACGTATACACGCTGGGTATCCCATTTTTATTTCACACCTGATTTATCTCGAAAAATAAGGCTCCGATCGAGTACTGAGTATAATAAAACTTTTACAGTTCAAAGGGGGACGTTAAAAATACATTTTTTCAGTTTAAAACTGAAAATAGAGATGTTCAGATGACTGACATTTGAAAAAAATGGGATCATGAATTTAATAGGGACACACTTACACTAGGGATGTCGAAGACTTTTCCTCCTCGTGATACATTCTGGATAGGGCTAAAATAGTAAAAAACGGTACTCTAACCTAAAAATTATTAACGTTATGAAAAAACGTTTCGAAAAAAAGTTGTTAGTTTTAGCCTGATAAATGTTTTGTTGAAAAACAAATCGTGGTCCCATTTTAAAAAAACATGTCAGCCATCTTAACGTCGCCATCTTTTATTTTAAACCAATTTTTTTTTAACTTCACCCTTCGAATCCTCAAAGTTTTACTATTCTCGATACTCGATCAAAGCAGTAGTGTTCGAGATAAATCGGGTTTAAGATTAAAATGGGACACCCGGTATACATATATATGCGTATCGATTTGTTTTTTAGCTGGAAACTCACGAAGATATGCTCTCACCCATAAAATCCAATTGTGCAAGCGCGTACGCGGAAAAATTGCAGCGAATATCTCGCGACGAGGAATTACGTACTGTATCCGCGCAGGCCCTTGAGCTTTCGCGCGAATAAGGGTACGTTCGTTTTATTTGTCCGGAACGCAGATGCGTCTCGCGGTGAAAAATAATAGGCACAATTCCATGGAAACAAGTTAAATAGGGGAGCCTGTACACACATGGACAGGAGAGGGCGAGGGTGCGTAATAGAGAAACGTACGTATACAGGAAGCTGACACGTTTCCTTTTTTTTCTCTTCTTGACGTACGTATAGAGGTTTGTTGCGTACGCGTTAGCCACTCTCGGAGAGACTAGTGTATCGACGCTACATACTATACTCACCTACTCATCAGCCTCGAAAACGCAGAAACAAAAGCGCGAAGCTCGAGTGCACGGTGTGTATACATGTGCACTCGAGATTTTTTTTCTTCTTTCTTCGCCCCTCGACATTTCTCGTTGCACTGTGTTCACCCTCCTCTCTGTTCACCGTCTCGCGAGTGCTCGTCAGTCTTCTGTAATCTGCGTGGCTTTAACGAGACTCAGACATTTCGCATTAGCACCCATGCATTGTAGTCCTCTCTCTCTCTCTCTCTCTCTCTCTCTCTCTCTCTCTCTCTCTCTCTCTCTCTCTCCCTCCCTCTCTCTCTCTCTCTTTCTTTTTTTGTATTACCCTATTATTTCTCATTATCGTCATCATACCGATGAGAACACATCTTCTGTTCATCGTGTTATTATTAATTTACCCCAAAGTTTTTAAACTAGGGTGAAATAAGCTAATGAATCAATAAATCAATCGTCCTCTCTATCTCTTCCCCTCACTTTCGCGCTCGCTTCATAATCGCCTATTCAAACCTTGGCTGGTGTAACACCTCAAGCTCGTACCTCACTAATCCCGTTGGCATATTCGGTACAGAAGGTTTGCTCAAATTTTCATGAGGGAGCTCGTTGCAAGAAGCACGGGTTGCCTCGAATGTGACGCATCGTTGCCGATGACCCTGATCCGAGCAAACACCGTTTCAGAAATTAATATCTGGCGACGGCTTAAATTGATATGACTTCTTGAATTAATATGCAATCGAGCGGTGTCTTGCGTCTCAATTGCTCCGCGCGCTCGACCTTGATATTTTTTTTATTCCGAGTACGGCGCACTCGTATCGAGAATATGGATCGCGATAATAGTACAATTTAACGTTAAATTGTTAGGAAGTAGAAAAATACTTTTTTCACTGGCAAATATCGTTCAACGCCAATGGTGAATATACTTTAATGCTTTTTTTAAGACTGATAAGGTCGAAATTCATTTTAATAATGATAACAATCATTATTCAACAAAAAAACAAGGAGAAAAGAATTACCATTAGCGAAAATATCAATAGTAGCCCAAACAAACCGAAGCAAACCAGGTACTTCCGATTTACAAAAATGTACATAGGGAATACTCACTAGTGTAGCGAGTACCGTTAATGGACACAGAAATCCCTGTGATGCAATGATCCCTTTGGATATTCCTCTGTACTTGCGGCATAGCTCTGGTGCCTTCACGATGCACCATCGAACGTTGAGTACGTCTCGTCGGTTCGCAGCCGTTGACTGTTCCACCGCGAAGGTGCCCCCGGGAAGGGCGATCTTGAAAGCCCCGAAATGCAGACCAGTCAGACGCACGGGGAGCTCGGATATATGGGTGGTTTGCCACGTCCACTGGTGAATTCATTTGGCTGACTGCGATGCACCCTCGATCCCACGTACTACTACCACCACTACTACTTGGCTGACCTCCGCGTACTTCACTGCTCAACACAGAGCACAGCATCCGGGAAATCTCCCTTTCTCTATCCGCCGCTCTCGAATCACTTCTCCTGCTGTGCCCTCAGCCTCGTTCGTCATGCATTACACACCGCTTCGTTAATCAACCTGCAGCACCGCAAGTCGGCGAGCGGCGATTCACCCTCGTATAAAGCATAAGGTCATCGTATTTACCGTGCAATCGAGGTAAGTGCCACCGGCAGGGTGGCATGAGCGATATCCCTAAATTCATAGCTCTTAAAATGCACCCCCGAAAAAAGGATCATGCTATAACAGTGAAAAAAGGGGCGCTGTTTTCATTTGATCAATATTTGGGCATCAGGTAATTTCCATACGGAAAAAACGCAAATTGATTCATGTAGTAGACTCCACTTGTGGTTGAATTGGAGAATTAGTCATCAGTCGCAGGTTTCCAGCATGGTGAGGTATCTTGAGTAATTTCTTCTTTTCCTCGTCGTCTTATGAGTTGAAGTTTTTCAAAATAATGTGGCGCCTGTTCCAAATTGTCTTCTCATCAATAGCAGGTTTCCAACATGATGTGGCGTCTGTACCAAGTCTTGCCGTTTTTTGCACCACCCGTGCGGAAAACTGATAGGGCATCCCTAATAAAAATAAGGGCCTTTCAGGGCTTCCCTAGTGCTTTCCCTAGTAGGGATTTCCACAATGGGCCCAGACTTGGCCATTATCGGGATAAACTTGTAGGGATTTCTACAAAAGCCCCGACTTGGCCATTATAGGGATAAACCTGTAGGGATTTCCACAATAGGCCCAGACTTGGCCATTATAGGGATAAACCTGTAGGGATTTCCACAATAGGCCCAGACTTGGCCAGTATAGGGATAAACAAGTAGAGATTTCCACAATAGGCCCAGATCTGACTATTGTAGCGATAAACCAGTATAAATAGCTTAGCATACCTGGTTGATGGGATTTCAATTATTCAAATCGATTATATACATCGATCGAATAATATTATCAAACGCAAATTGGGAAAAAGCGTAAGGGCATTAGCAAATAAAAAATCAACGATGAACACAAATATTCAGACAAACACCACACAGTATTTATTTATCAAATTAAAGAAACCTTTTATATAGATACAAACAATTACTCATGGTTTATCTCATACATGGAGAAATGCTAGCGCATAAGTATGAACAGTCCCAACTGGTTTTCTCGACATTTTTATAGCAACTAATTTCCGCTCAATACTCATCATAGGGAAAATTATTTCTTCTGAAGACTTCGCTGATATTTCCCATTCATAAACTTTATCTGACTGTGTAGGATAAGTAAATAAATTGGTCTTTGTTTTCCAGATCTTTCCCTGAATGGAAATAGATTCCAGTGATTCAGTAGACCCATATATTGTTTTATTTCTACTACACATCCATTCCTTAGAATGGATGTATAGTAGAATATATTTGTTTAAATAATGCAAAAGACTGGCATAACTATATAACTATAATCAATGTGATAATCTCATAATTTCAAACTTAAGTGTTACAAGCTATCACAATTCTGAAAAATGCTATCATAGTGGATAGGTCCTCAAAAATAAATGTTTGCAGTGAAGAGAGTTCGCCTCACATTATTTTTTGTATTAATTTTGTCATGACAGTTTGTCATAAAGGCTCACATGCAAATACGCAATCACATTTCTACGCGCGCACACATACATACACATGTACTCACGCCCACACCTATGCACATGAACAATTACATAAAAACAAATACAGATATACCCTGACGCATTTAACATACACGTATATCCACTGATACGGATATTTTATGGCGCTGAAATGGTTATGATGAGGCGCCGTTGAGGCATTTTCAGGGCGCTAAAATGGTTTTTAAGAGGCGCCATTGAGGCAACTTATAAGGCCCCGGTCGTTGCGCCTTTAATGGCCCTTCTTGACAAAGTGTGACCGGCCGCTAACGGCCCTCATGTGGCTTCCAGATTAGGGCCCGAATAAAGTTAGGGGAATATTATTGGGGCCCGATCACAGCCCCAACTCAATTTCCGCACGGGCAGTAGCAGGTCGTCATAACAGTTTGCACCAGTAACAGTTTCGAGTCGACCGGTTTTCTCAATAGTGGCAGGTTGCCATGAGGTGGTGCCCGTTTCAAGTATTCCGGTTTTCCCATCTGTGGCAGGTTTCCAACCTGATGCTAATCATCACAGCCCGACTTAAACAGTTATGATTGCAGGAACGTGGTAGCCTTCTTCACATATCACGATGTTAGTTATCACCGAAACTCACAAATGTTTAAGTGACCTACAGCGCGTCCAAGTCAATTCTATTGCAATAGCGAGGTCAGGTGCATAAAGATGTCATTGCGATGCGACTCCTTTTATCCTATTTTCCCGTTGTCACCTATATCATAACCCGTCCCAATCGTCCTTTTAGATCCACCACATGTCTCGCTTCAGGCTCTTCTCGTCGCACTTGTTATACGATATTCATCATTGCACCACGACGAAGATGCCTCTTGAAACGAAGACATACATTCATGCACGAGAGTGCACGTCGTCGGGGACGACGTACGACGTTGGAACGTCGTTTTCATCGACGAGTCTCTGACGCCGACGCCATCACCGCGACGGTGGCCAAGTGTGCCCGTTCACTTCGATCTCTTGAATATGAATAAGTTCGATGTCGAAGAGCATCGAGAAACCCTCGTATATCCATCACGACTTTTCTTCTTCCCTGGGCTGGAGGATCTCCCGTCGTCGGGAAAACTTTTATGTCCCGTTTTTCCCCCTAGGCTATCGCCGGACTCCGGCCGCCAACGCATTTGCAATATCCAGGCGTCTCGAGGACCCAAAGAGAGAGAAAGAGAGAGAGAGAGAGAGAGAGAGAGAGAGAGAGAGAGAAAGGGATAAAAACCGAAGAAAAGAGAGTGGTCCATGGAGTGACCCGCGCGTCTATCGGTTTAGCGACGTAGACTCAGTACGTGACGAACATATATTTATACGAGGGGAAACATACACACACGTATGCCGAACATAGTAACTATTCGAAGACCATCCGTGACCGACCGTTCTCAATATCAACCAACGTTACGTCGAGACGGTCACCCTTCCATGCTACCCAACCGTCACAGTACAATTTTTACGTTTTTACATGATCGTCTTTTCCTCGCGTGGCGATCTTTTCGGTCAATATAACGAGATTTCATCACCCTTGCTGGCACCGGCGAAACGCCGAAAGTAAACGTGTCAATCGCGACTCATCGAAGCTCGGACTTACATTACCAAAAAAGTGCATCGTTTGATTTAAGGAGTTTGGCACGATATATGGTTGAGAGTAAATGTTTTGCATCACAAGACATTGCACAGTTACCATAATTTTCTTTTACCTTGCCAGGTTTTGCCAATTTTTGTTTATCAAGTGCTCGGACTTTTTTATAGTAAATACGGGAGAGAAGGTCGTACAAAGAATCGAATATTTTCAGAGGGAACACACATGAAGGAACTATTGGAATGATTATAAACTATAATTGCTTTAATGGATCATGAACAACGTAATCAGAAAATAATGTTATATTTGTGACGAAATATTATATCTATTTTATAAATAAAATATGTTTTGTTCTACAGGTTTATCTTCTTTGTTCATCAATTTTTTAACTGGCTCAGCCATGCGGCTCTTCTCTTTTGTGTTTCAGCTCGGCATACTTTTGGTGGTGAGACTGGCTCTACTTCACGGCGCTTTGCCAAAGTTCTCGCCGCAGGACAATCCGGCCGCCTTTCATCCCTGTTTCCACGTGAGGTGAGTAACGACAGGAGGTCAAACATTTTCGCGCGGCTCATCCGAGAAAGCGAGATCGTTTTGTGTTTCCTACCGGTTGAAAAATTCCTGGCGTGCCATGAATTCACCTGACGAGAATTCAATAGCCTTGTTATTCACACTTGCCCAACAACATACGCGCCTCACGTACGCTAAGTTCCCCTTGAAACAAAAGACAAGGGCAGCATATGCAAACCGGAAGCCGAATGCTTCCGCGGTATTTTCTACATTTTTTCCTATGTTCGACAAGGAAAAGAAGGAGGACAATGCGTCCACGGGGAGGGCTGATAGGAAGTTGCGAGAATGCATAGAACTTTGGCAATTCGAGTTTCGTCTGGCAATTTGCACAGGGCATAGTTGACAGCATTTTCTTCCGTATGAGTGGATGCTTTTTTTATATGTTTATCCATTTATTAATAACAAACGATTGAAGTTGTTTTTTTGTCGAAAATCCACTTTTTTCTACAGCTTGCCATTTTCGTTACTTTCCAAATTTCAAAAAAATATCCGTGACACATAAATGTTATTATCACACATCGATAATAATAGTTTCTATAGTTGCAATCGTAACAAAACGTAATCTCGGTAAGACCATGTACCAATTGTATGTGAAATCTCAACCTCGTCATCCTAATACTCTGACCAGAAAAATAAATTAACAATCGACTTGTTTTGTTGTAAAAAAATCTTTTTATATGCAGCCTTATCTCGGTAATTATACTGGTAGCGAATTTTAAATTGAAAAACTTGACTCGCGAGTATTCGATACTTCGACTGTGCATCGTCTTACTCTCAACCGAAGTAGGATTCCGAGCGCATCCCGACACTTTCTTCGATACATGTATACATCCATATGTATTATTCGACATCCGACTCCAATTGTGTACAGTTGTCGCTTTACATTTTTTCATTCTTATCATAGCACTTATCCGAATAAGAAGATCTAAATTGTGTCGAACAAAATTTCACTACAAAAATTGTTATTTAAATTGAAAGATCGTGCGATTCGAGGCTGCGGGACGTAAGCCAAGGTCCATTATTTTCTTCTCTCTTCGATCTTGCGGGGCTCATCACAGTTGGCGGTATCGCGAAACTTCAGAAACCTTCTTCGACCTCCTTGAAAATATGAAAGACCAGGAACGGTAGCACGGTGAAAGGAGTGGATCCAGAGAGAAAGAGAGAGAGAGAGAGAGAGAGAGAGAGAGAGAGAGAGAGCCTTCATCCCAATTCTTTACTGAGTTAAACTGTGCGCCGAGCTTTTCCAACTTTTCCACTTCGGTAACCGCTCTCGAGAACACACGCACACCCAGGCTATATAAATACACATATATATGCTTACTTATATGCTTATATCTATGTGAAGATGATTTTGAAGACATTGACGGTTCGTTATATATATTGTGCGTGTTACATATATATATATATATATATATATATATATATATATATATATATATATCCGCACAAGGTGGCCTCGGGCTTCCCGCACCAATACTTGTCCAGCAACGCAGCCTTTTTCTTCTTCCTCCTCACTTTTACCACATTTTGCCTTCGCTTCTTCTTTTACTTCTTCGTCTTTGTGCCCTTCCCCGCTCCTCCACTTTTTTTTGTATCGGAAACGGTCTACCGAACCACCACATACTTTCTTTGAACTTTGCGGAAAAATTCTGTTCTCCTTCGGCGAGCCACTTGGCTGCTAGATTTTCGCGTTTAGCGAGCCGGAAGAGAAGAGAGGAACGCAGCGACGTAGTGGCGAGCTCGCGCGCATATCTCGCAGCGCTCCTCGGAGAATCACTTGAAAAGTTTTGTCTACGGGCAAAGTGCTTCAGGATATAGGAATATTGTTGGCGCTGGGCTTTTATAAAATATCCGGTTGCAGGTTCGCTCGGTCGTGTCAAAAAGATTCGGGCGTTTCACCGATGAATGCAGGAGGATTTTTTTCTTCCTCTTGTTTGACACGTTGATATGTTCAGGCAAACTTCCAAGTTTCCCAGAGATTCGCGACGAGATCGTCATTCAGCAGACTACGCGAAAAATAATAATCCAGGTGATTCGACACGGTTTCTTGTGGAAAATTGTACGTCGGTTCCCCGGTTCGAGAAGTTAATTCAACGTCATCAAGGTACTATTATTTTATCGGGTACGCATACCTATACTCGAGGGCCTAAAAAACGAGTTCAAAGTTTTTGTTTTCCTGATGAGAGTATTGGGATGTCGCGGTTAGGATTTTACGCACAATCGATACATGGTCTTGCCAAGTTTTGGTTTTTTATTATTGGAAAATACTGACAAATAATGAAGCCATTGTTATATGAATAAAGTGCCGCCGTTGCTGTATGGCCCAACGGCGTAAGTGGTTCACGCAACTAAGCTTACTTGTTCGGATCGATGGGACACGCCTTAGATGTGGTGCACACTGCTGCAATTGCAAGGAAGTTCAAAAATGAGTAGATCAGTGGATAACGACATGGATACCTTATCTTCTTCTCCTAATAACTCTCAAATACTCCGCCCATGTGGAAAGGCGTGCAGCATCCATCAACCCTCGCACGCCTTTCTCATTTTTCCATCTCCTCGCATATCACCCAATCTCCTGTTCGTCTTGCATAATACAATCCGATTGAGTAGTTACTTCAATGCTGGGCCTTCGTGCTCTGTCTGCTTGTGCGCGACACAGACAACTTCCATCGAGTAATCCCTTTTGCGCAATTATCCGGCGAGACTCAGGGTGCACTAGACCCGTGAAAAATTTGCCGGCGCTTAAGATGCGGCCGACGCTTGGTACGATATTCAGCACCAACCACTAATACCCAGTGTTGGTCCTTTAGACGGGCCAATGATTTGGCCATGATTCTGCCAGTGCTCATTTGAAGCATGGCAAACCAACGAACACCCAACCTTGGGCCCAATATCGATTACCAACTGTCAGCCAACTATGGGGTCCCAGTGTTGGCCCCGAACATGGGCCAATCGGTTGATCATGGGTTTGCCAGTCTCGAATTGAAGCTCGGCACACCATCGAAGAGCCAACGCTGGGCCAGTACTAATTAATGACCGTCGGCCAATTGTCGGGGCGAGCGCAGGCCCTGAGTCTGAGCCAAACTTTTGACCATGGTTTTGCCAATGCTTATTTTTAGCATGGCAAACTGACGAATTGCCAATCCTGGCCCAACACTGGCTTTGAACGGTCCCATCCATACATATATACAAGAATGCTTTTTTCCGTATTTTATTATTAAATGTTTTTTTATTATCGCTGCATGCAATTTTTTACGTCCTATGATAATAAAAACATACAATTACTGTTATCTGAAATTCACTTTATTAAAAATAAAATTGATTTATACTAAAGTTTTGTGGTGTATTAAAAAAATGCCGAGTTATTATGTTAGTATTAAGAAACGTCGAGTGTTAAAACGACGACAAAAATGAGAAGACTCTTTACAGCAGGTTAGGATCAGAGGCAACGAAACAAAAAGACAAGTAGATAGTGAAACAAATTTGGAAACATGCCACGGAAAAGTGCTTGTGCATAACGATGTTAGTGAATCTAATAATTCTTTCCATGAGCAATCATCGAGCACAGAAACTTGTGAATCTGATCCATTGTTGGCTAAGCATTGGGATGTTTTGACAGCCCTACACTGGGCCAACACTAGCCCGAATATTGCGTCAACAATATGATCCGAAGCCGACCATAGCCCTACTATGGGCCGGTGATCACGCCAATCGTCAGCCAAAGATCGTGATCTCTTTAGCCCAATGTTGGGCCAATGCCCGGCCAACTGTTAAGATTTCCGGTAAGCCTACTATTGGCCAACCCTACATCCCAGCGTTGGGCCGAAGAGATCACTCCTACCGTGGCGCAACACTAAACCTGTAGTGCTGGCGTTCATCGGCCAATGGTAGAATGTGATTGGCGTGACGTTGGCTCGAGGTTGGGTCGGTTGCGTCGTTTTTCACGGGGACCTGTATACACGGTCTCGTGTACGGTGGAATGATACGCAAAGCATCGACCAAATGACAGCTTTGTTATTCCTCTTGCGCACGGGCGTCGCCAAGAGGGGGCAGCTGCCCCTAGTAATTCTAAAAATGTATATAACGGTCTGAAATATCTACTATTCATATTACCCGCATCCTCTGTCTCTCATCTTGCCCCCCCCCCCCCACCCTAGTGCCTTTAGCTGGCGGCGCCCGTGCCCGTGCGGAATAATACGATGAGAAGAACTGTATGGAACACCCATTAAAATGAAATCAAATCTAAATGTCTCGGATTTAGATTTGTATAATCGATAGTGATCTTGATTGACCTTGAACGACTTTGACCGCCTAATGTTTTTTATGCGGCTTGAGGTGCTCCACAAGATGATTGAAAAAAATGTACCATTCCATTTTAAAAAGCGGAGGTGACCTTGACTGTGCGTCAGGGCCTCAATCGAAAAGAAAAAAAAATTGGTCGCATTTGATGGCCCCCTTCACACCGTACAACTTTTGTCTGGAACATTTTTTTGTGACGTCGATAATTACCGACTTATTTCGGGTGGCAGAGGTAAGAGGGACACCCTGTATACATACAGGGTGGACCAATAACTATTAGCACCTTGGATATCTTCGAAACTATAAGGTTCACAGAAATATTTGCTGAAATGAAATTGCACAGTACGAAAGGGGACATCCGATAGCGGTAATAGTTTTTTTTGCAGGTGGAGGTATTTCGGACTTTTGAAGGTCGACTCCATTTTTTTAAATGGATCGGTATGTCTTTTTTTCTGTATCATGAAAGAGGAGCTTAAAATGAGTTCAACGACCTATATCATAAGGTCATTGAAGGTCATAGAAAGTACAGAAAGGCGATAATACTTACAGTTTCAGTTGTGGATAGAACTTGGAAAACGATTTGTACACGGTAAGTGTACAAAGAAGTACCAACCACACTTGACGACATGCAACAAAGAATTATTACAGCCTGTGCATCAATGAGTTCTGACGCTGTAAAACTTGCAAGTCAATCAATCGAAAAAGGAATCCAATGCTGCATTGATACTCATGGTCGTCATTTTGAACACTTACTATAAACGTAGTAATTTTATTTACTACCGAAACTGTAAGTATTATCGCCTTTCTGTACTTTCTATGACCTTCAATGACCTTATGTTATAGGTCGTTGAACTCGTTTTAAGCTCCTCTTTCATGATATAGAAAAAAACATGCCGATTCATTTTAAAAAATGGAGTTAACCTTCAAATGTCCAAAGTACCTCCACCTGAAAAAAAAACTATTATCGCTATCGGATGGCCCCTTTCGTACTGTGCAATTTCATTTCAGCAAATATTTCTGTGAACCTTATAGTTTCGAAGATATCCAAGGTGCTAATAGTTATTGATCCACCCTGTATATACTAGCTGTCCCGTCAGCTTCACCCGTGTTGGTAGTATAGAACTACCCTCTCAATTCTTTTTTTTTTATTTTCCTTCGGCTTGGAACATAGAAGATACTGAGAAGAGTTCAAACTACGTTACCATGTGAGATTCTTACCTACACAATCTCTCTCCCGTTCAACCCCGACGGTTTTTTTTTTGTAGAACTGGAAATTTAAAGATTTACAAACGAAGCATGCCTTATTATTTGTAAATGTTTTATTATTGATTAATTTGGTATTTTGATTGAATTACTTTCATATCTGATGTATATTGCTTATTAAAATTAATAACGAACTGCACAGACGATTAAGGGGAGGTACCTGAGTAAACGGCGAGGAAAACAGGTAAACTTTGGGAATTTTTATCTCAAAAACTAATGTTTCGATTGGATCCGGGTTTTTTTAAATTGGAAAATTTGTACATGGACGGATGTTTAGGAATGTTTTAAAATAAATTAGTTGACTGGAAGCGATTCAAACGCGATTATCGCGGACCATAGTTTTCAAAGTCGGTGCCAGATGTATCTCGAAAACGGCTTGTCCGATTTTGTCCAAATTTGGATCCAATATTCTTCGATAGATTTTCTCGTTCGCCACGTAGGGGTTTCCCATGTGATTGAACCATTGTTTTTTATGCAATGTGTATGCAATCGAAAATCGTCAAAAATTACGAACGAAAAACGAATGTTAAATTAAAACGGTCGCAATTCCGTAAAAAATAAAAATTTCGAGAAAATCCTACGTTGCGAACGAGAATAACTATCGAAGAATGTTGTATCCAAATTTGAACAAAATCGGACAAGCCGTTTTCGAGACACATCTGGCACCGACTTTGAAAACTATGTTTCGAGATAATCGCGTTGGAATCGCTGCTGGTCAACGAATTTATTTTAAAAAATTCCTAAACATACCTCACTGTACATATTTTCCAATAAATAAAAACCCGGATCCAATCGAAACATCAGTTTTTTAGATAAAAATTCGCGAACTTCACCTGTTTTTCTCGCTGTTTACTCAGGTACCTCCCCTTAATGAAAATGAAAAAATCATATAGAAATCATGATTATTCGTTAATTTTCGTTTCATTGTTCGTTTGTTCATTTCTTTCTTTCTTTTTTGCTCGTTCGTTATTTTAATATGATCTTTATGTTTGTTTATTATAATCATAATGGACAATGTATCGTAATGCCCGTCAGCCTAAATTCCATTCCAGTCTTCCAGCTGTGTTCCTATGAAAGGTTCACCGAAATCGATTTAGTAGTTTTTGAGTTATAAACAAACAAACATCCGAACCCTACAGTGTTATTATATATGGATTATACACATAGGGGACAAGGAATTTTGAAGCCATTCGACTTCGAAGGGGCGGCCTCATCGTCGCCTTTTGCCTCCCCATACTTGACATTGCGTCAACTTCAGCGTGAAATTATTTACGACACAACGGAGTGTGTTACGTATACGCGAGTCATACCTTGTGCGGTAACGAGCAATCAACGATACGTAATAATTGCCGTATCTCGATCACGAAGCGAGGCTTGTATTGTGAATATCAGCGCAATATTGGAATACGGCGCTTCGTGAAATCTTTATTTGTCGTTGTATTCCGAGTCTCCTTTTATCATTCCCGGGATTGAATTACATGAGAAAGTATGGAAGAGGTAACGCGTCGAGAAACAAGTCGGGAACGAATGAGTTTCGTGGTGCACGCACTGAAAAAAAAGGTCCAGAGGAAATTCACGGTCGCGACTAGCGGAGTCGAGTTTTTTACATTTACCTATGTAAATAGTGTACATTATAAGCACCAGCTTTAATTGATTTATGTGTGTATGTATGTGTCTACACACACACACACACCATATATATATACACACACACATATATATATATATATATATATATATATATATATATATATATATATATATAGCATTCCGACGGAATTAATCACTCGTCATAACGCGACCTTAAGTGGAGCGCAAACGAGCCGGCGCTGTACGTCGCGTCGAGAGACCCTTTAACGATTTTAACCGCGAGTCTTGGCGGTCCGATATGCATGCAATGCAACGCGTTTCAACTCTTTTCAATGCTATATCCATTCGCGTGTTTATATACACGAGGCTCAACTGGAGCATCACCCAAACGCACACACACACACAAATATCTCCGCGATATAACCCTCTCGTTATGGATTCCGCCTTTGCATCGCGGGTCATCAAGTCTGCATGCAGACGTGTCTCGTTAGCATTTTATCGTTGAACAAATATGAACCATACATATAAGAGAAACTACCTCATATACGTACGATGAATCAATGAGAGCGGTACGACGTGGGAAGCCCGCCAGACTCTGGAAGCCCCGCTATTTCCTCTCGGTTGCTTTTGAGGGAATAACCATCCTTTTTCATTTCTCGACTTTTTCTCTCTGACGATTATCAAACTTTGTTTGGCAGAAATGCCGAGAAAAAAATCCCTGTTAAGATTTGACGGAATGAAGGAGTTTGAGAGATCAATCGGAATTCCAAAAGTTAATCTAACGAATGATATATGTATACCGGCCGAACGTTTCCGGATACTTGAGATAATTGCGAAACTTCCGATCACTTTGGATAATTGCAAAATTTTATTAGAATAATATAATTCATTATACAGAGCTACATAATGTCTTTGTAAAATAATAAACGAAATGAACTGTATTAATCTAACATTATTTAGCAATTATCCAGTGATCGAAAGCTTTGCAATTAGGGGGCGTACAAAAATGACGTAACGCCGAATTCCCCCTTTTTCGAGCCCCCCTCCCCCCACGTACCAGGACCGTAACGCCTGGTCGGACCGCCGCCCCCTGAATATTCCGTTACGTAATGGGTGCTTAAATGGCGACGGTTTGAACAGTCCTATTTTCAAGGCCTTTTTTTATTCAAGCAGTCTTTAAAAATAGTAATTATCAAAAAAAATCTTACTGCGATCACAAAAATGTCAAAGAAAAGAAATTGAAAATCGGTTTATAAGTTTTTGAGTATCTATACAAACTTCTCCTATCTAAATACTCAACGCATCGTAAAATTTTGATTGATATTATTCCCATTTTTGTTCGGTAATTAAATCTGACTTGTGTACTTCTATACTGCAACTTTAGTTTGGGTTCAACGATCAGGTTCCAATCCACTCTTGCGCACCCAAAGTGCAAGTTAGCCAACACGATACATACTGACTGTAAGAGCGAGAGACGTTGTGCACACATAGAGAAGTTCGAGCTCCGCAGAAAATTACGTTTCATTTTGGTGATAACGAGAATCTACGTACGAGTTTTTCTCCTCAATCATACACGCCAAGACCTTACACAGCATTTCCAGAGTACAGGGTAGTTATGAGGTTCATGCGTTGTATTTTTCTATCATGGTGATATCTATTTTTTGTTATAACAATGCGATTTTTTTTTTAAGTAAAACATTATTAATAAGATTATTTCTATGGCTTAACAACTTTGTGTAAAACGTTTTTTGTACACTTGTTGGCTGCGATCGAGCAGAATAATCAATATTTTCAGTTCCTCGATATACATACGGGTATTCATTCTTAACTCTATTTGAGCAATAAAAAAAATCTTACTTCTCACGTCTCAGTATATGAACATACACATTTTTCCTTACCCGCGTTCGATGCAAGAGAATTCCACATTTTTGGCTTTCGGTTCGTTTTAACGTAAATTATTAGTTGACTGTCTTTAACAGAATTTTGGGTTTACCGTAGCCAAATATGTATATTTTTTTCTAGTTTAAGAGACGTTCATATTCCGGGCCTGTAGATACCTGTATCCCTAACTGAACATTTTTCATTGCACATGTTTACGACCGAACAAATTCATATTTGTGATCCCGCGCTTAACTTAGTTATTTGCGATCGAGCAAATAAATATATTTGCCTTTGCAATGCTTACAGACGGGTTTGCATATGTTGCACTTGATGCGAGGCCAATTTATATTTCCAGCCCCTCGATACCTGCGGGTATACATTTTTTATTGTCTTTGAGCAATGAATAGTTTATATTTCTGACTTTTGAGTGCCTGAAAATATGCATCTTTCCTAACCCGTATTTGATGCAAGAGAATCCCATTCAATGCACTGCTTGCCGCCCTACTCACAATTTCAAAGAATTTTATGAGGTTTGAATTTGCGACACGCGGAAACGTAGTCAAATTTATTATTGGCCCTAAAAAGGACCCTTTGCTTTATGGTTGTACTTATAAATGCTCTAACCATGTTCAGATGTTACAGCTGTAAAAATGACTGTAGACCTTACATATATGTATATTAGGGTGACCGTTATTTTGGCTTCGGTAAAAAAATTTTAACGTCTAGCAAAAAAACTAATCAAGATATGAAAAAAAAATCTGTGTAAAATTTGGGAGCGCTGGGATAAGGAGAACACGTGCCACCGAGCAGTTTAATTTTCGAAAATACATGCATTTTTTTAATGGTCGCACTAAAATATTCATTAGTCTCATAATATTAATTAAAAAATCTGGAATGGGGTATATTGATTGTACATGTTAAGAGGTACAAAATATATTATTTACTGATTTTTTTCCATCAATTATATACAGTCGGGAGTAGATTGAAAAATTAATAGAAAATTTGAGAACGGACGTGGCGGTTTGGTCACATGGTGGCGGGAAATCGAAGCAGTGAATTAATTAACGGAGCGGATTTTTTATGCAAATAATAATATAATAATCGTGTATTGAATGCTTCAAAATGATATTTTTTTTCTTGAGCCTGCGAGAAGATTTTCCAACTCTAGTGGCGATAATACAAAAAATAGTGCAGACAAATAGTTCGAAATTTGGTCGTGGCGCTTCGTCCGCTCATTTTTACCGACCGAGCATTACCGACCGAGTTGGTTTGCCATTGTTGGACATAGAAAAAAAAATATAACACGTGAAATCTTTACGTTTCTGCAAGTTAATTTCGATTTTACGATGCGGTTCTAAACGGTATCAGGTTTTCCAGTCAGACTTTATTTTTCTGCTCGATAAAGACATTGATTTCTGTATTAGTCCCGAATCTATGGCGTTTTTTGAACGATTTAAAATTGATTGTACTTTTCTCGACACCGATGTATCTGTTTGGGACTCGAACGAGAGTGAGCAAATGGGCGCGCAATTGATTAAAAAAAATAAGAGCCAGTAATGATATAGCGGAGCGAGGGATCAAACTTATCACCAATTATAAAAATCGATTGACTTATGATGAAGTTCAAATACAATTTGTTCTTCAAGTTGTCGCCGAATATAAAAAAAAAATTCCGAACGTAAACAAATGTACTCTACTTCAATCATTTCATAAATGGACTGCTATTACTTATGTAATAATTCATGTAAAGGTACGAATTTGCGGTACGTGATCGATGGAAAAAAATCAGTAAATAATATATTTTGTAACTATTAGTATGTACAATCAATGTACCCAATTCCAGATTTTTTAATTAATATTATGAGACTAATAAATATTTCAGTGCGGCCATTAAAAAAATGCATGTATTTTTGAAAATTAAACTGCTCGGTGGCACGTGTTCTCCATATCCCAGCGCGTCCAAATTTTACTCAGATTTTTTTTTTTTCATATCTTGATTAGTTTCTTTCCTAGACGTAAAATTTTTTTTACCGAAGCCAAAATAATGGCCACCCTAATGTATATATACGAAGCAAGTGAAAGGCCAATATCCACTAAAGCGAAGCCCAACGGAATTAAGGAAAAAACAACTAATAAAAGCGCCTTGCTTAGCTTTGATGGACATTAATTCAGCGGTTGATTGGTTGATTTTTACTGCTTAGCTTTGATGGGCATGAATTCAGCGGTTGATTGGTTGATTTTTACTTCGCGCCGCTCCGCTTTGACGGATGCTGGTTCGAACAGTCAGCTGCCCAGAAGTACGACAGATACCGAGTATGCATCACGTATGCCCGGGCTATAACACGAGGCTGCGCAGAGCAAGTCTAAAACGTCTCGTAAAAGTCGCTCACTGCGACTATTGAGAAAAGCGTTACGTATCACTCAAAAGTGCGTATGTAGTATGTCTACTACATGACCGAATAGTTTTCTTACGATTCAACAAACCCACGAGGGTGGAATCATTTTTGTGGTCATAGAATCGTTCGGAAATTCTACCGTAAATTATAAGATCTCAGCGACGGATCGAAAACCTAAACACAATCGATTGGATAAAATCACATTATATTTCCATTATCCTTATTAAAAGTTAATTTTTATTATATTCTATATATGTATGTAGGGAATTAATGATGTTATACCTCTGGCAGTGCGATCGGAAACGGAGAATAATCGATAAAATAATGAAGAAGATTTTATTAATTGTTCGTACTCATGTCAGCTTACAATAGTCCGAAAAGCGTTCACACGCGTGTGAACCGCTGCATGTCTTCGCAACAACTGATGCAACTCGTCAACTTTCACGCATGCTCGCGTCAGTCAACCCACCAATCGCCGTCTCCCTATTTTTCTAGAAGGCCCATGTGTACATATAGATTGATATACATAGCTCGATACAGCACGGCGCACGGACATACCAAACAACAGCGCTCAAGCCCGATCGACTCTTGTATTCTATATATGCATGTATATATATATATATGCGTGTGCGTGTATGTATGTAGAATACAAGAGTTGATCGGGCTATATATTCACTGCCGGCCAAAAGTTTGAGTACACCAGGCGAAATTTCTTGCTGCACTAAAAGTTAGATAGCAGACTCAAAAATAAAAATAATCAAATTTCCCAAGCGGCGTTATAAAGAGGACAAACTTACCTTCATTTAGCCTCAAAACCTACGTTTTCGTTTTTTAGAAAGTGTCGAACGATTTTTTCTCGCCCCGGTATTGCATTTTTAGCTAACAAAGAAACGTTTTAGAAAAATAAACGTAGTCCAATAACTATGGGGTTTCAGAGAAAATGTCAAGAGGGTAAAAAGTTGCATAGATTCACACTGGAGTAGCCAGAATTTTTACAGAACTTTTTTCGAACATTTTTTTTGCAATTTTCGGTCGGTACTGATGAGTGGAGGGGCCCTATTTGGGAATTATGGGGTCTAGGACAACTATCAAGAGAGAAAATTTGTTTACTTTCCCATTTTTCATTAACTACAATTTTTTCGGAATTAAAATAAAATTAATCTCACAATTTTTTCAGCATTAAAAAAAAATTTCACAATGGTTTCAGCATAAAAAAAATTATTTTTACAAGTTTTGCAGAATTTAAAAACATATTTTTTTTACTATTTTTTCGACTAGAACTCGGAGAGTCATTCTCGGTTGAGTAGGTGTGTCTCAAAACCTATCGGATTTGAGACCAAATATTCAATGAAAAAGTTGTATAGATAAGGACGTGAGACGTGAGTGACTTTTTTGCGTTAAAAAACAAGTTAAAAAGTTTAGTTTTTTCTTTTTTATTTGGACTTAAATCCGATAGGTCTTAAGGTACAACAACTCAACCGAGGATGATTCTGCGGGTTCTAGTCGAGAAAATTGTTAAAATAATATTTCTAAGAATGCTGAAAAAATTGTTAAAATAATTTGTTTGGATTCTGAAAATTGTAGTTAATTAAAAATGAAAAAGTAAAGAAATTTTCTTTCTTGGCAACTAGAGGCATCGCTGTGATTTTTTTGAAAACACTGAGGTGACGAATTTATTATATTCTACCTAGGCATTTCAGCATATACAGCATTGTACAATCATCTGTATGTAGTCTTAGAAGTAGGCGAATTAACAAGTGTAAAAGAAAACATTGTTTTTCGACAAAGAACGAAGAAGCCAGTTACACGTGATTTTCTCTCATTGAATTTAAGGACAAATATATATAGTTGCATGCAAAAGTGTCCGGCCGAAGATAATTTTATGATGGAGTAACGTTTAAAGGATACAAAATGGAAACTCAAACATATCATCGTAAAGTTCTTTTATCATGCGATTGAAACGTGTTATTGAAAAACTATACATAACTATTCATAATTATTTATAACTAAAATAACCACTTTCGCTTTTTCATAACTGTTCGGCCAAGTACGAATTACGCACTATATACAAAGAAAAAATATAGTAACTCAAGTTAAAAGAATTGAAAACGGTAATAAATGTAAGATTTTCATCAATACTTGGTAGCCATGCCTTTCGAAGGGTATTACCATGGAGGCTAGAGTGGGAGGAGGCCGATCTGTGCAATTCAAAGTGGCTACAAAAATGTGGTCCTACCGGGATGGCGCCACTATCTCGAAAATCTCGAGCAGGAAACAGTGCAGCCAGACAGTGCAGCCAGATCTCGCGTAAAAGTTACCCCTTCTCTAGTCTCTTACGCGCCCATCACACAATCATAGTAGCGCGTGTCCGTGAGCGGGCGACGCTCGGACGTCTTCGGAAAGAGTCGAGCACGGTCGAAGTTTTCCGACTGCGCCTTCGGCAGCTACACCAACACATGGACGCTGAGCACGTTCATGTGCGGCCAAACCGAAACGAAGGCTTCGAGGGAAAAAACAATCTGAGCACGACTCGCGCGTGACTTCACCCGACGGCACGCGGGAGGCTTTTAGATGATTTCAATGCTTATTTAGCTCTTGATTCCCTGCGGTATTAAGGAGGTACACCAGCTTCATACAATGTTGCCATGCTAAACCATGGTCAAATTTCAAAATGGTGATAGATCAATAAAATTTGGTGAGTATATTCTTTAGTATTATATATGTCAATACAATTTTTTTCAGATTTTTTCATTGTGCCGTTATCGAATAATTGAACATTGAAGTTCACGTGTATAAGCATAGCGTTTTTATAGATATAGGTATATATTCCGGGTATAAGAATAAACGCTTGTGAATTATTTGTAAGAAAACGGCACAACCAAAAAATCTGAAAAAATTTGTATCTACATGAATAATACTAAAGAATATATTCACCAAATTTTATTGATCTATCACCATTTTGCTGAAGCTGGTGTACCTCCTTAATGTATAAAAAAATGTATCGCGCACTCTGATCGCTTATTTTTTTAGTTTAAACGTTAATTTAAATATAATAATAAATCTAAATTACAACTTATTTATCTTATATAAAATTGTTTACGCTTTACTCACACCCGTCCTTATGTCAAATAAATTATAATTCATAAAAGTAAGCGGAAATATATTTATATTCGTATTTATATTAATTCTCATACTTTCATCAAGCGATAAAGCATTATCCCCAAAAACAAGCTAATCATCCATCCGGCCGCGAATCCTAAGTACCAGAAAGTGTACATATTCTACAAGCGATGAGATGGTCCCGTTGGTAGCGTTCCTGACTTCGGTCCGCAGGGGTCCCTAGTGCAAATTTTTCACAATTTCTCATATTTTAGTCGTATTTGAGATTTTCGGAGAAAAAATTATTTAAAACATATTCAAGTTCTGGTCTATTTCCCAAAAACACATTTTTTTTACTGAAAATTCATGATTTCTCATTTTTTTCCCAGAAATTTCTCTTTTTCATATGCCCTATATGCCGTATTGGAGCCAAAGGTGAGCTCATTCGTAACCCTGAGATTTGTTGGTAAATTTTATTTTCAAATATAAAGAAAGTTGAGAACATGATGTATTCCATGACTTTAATTATTTCGTTTAAAAGAAATGTTTTTGAAAATATATTTGATCTTCTTTGAAGGCTTTGAATAACATGTTGTAATGGGATGTTGGTATAGAGAGAAACAACATCAAACGAGACCAATTTGTAGTTGAGTGGAATTGAGATGTTAGAATGTGAATGTTTTAGGTGGAAACTATCGTTGACGTGTGAATTAGTCGTATTGATTAATTTAGAAAGTTTAGATTGTATAAATTCAGCTAGTTTATGTGTTGGACTATTTATTGATGATACTATTGGACGAAGTGGATAATTATTTTTATGAATTTTTGGCAGACAATAAAGACGAGATATGTTGCAATTTTCAGCTTTTGAGTATTTGTATTTTGTTTCATCAATGAATTTCAGGGTTTTCCATCTGGAGAGAATATTGTTAATGCCTTTTTGTAGAGTGTTGATGGGATTTCTATTTGTTAATTTGTAAGTTGAGGAATCTGTGAGTAAATTATGAGTTTTTGTAATGCAATCTGATTTGTTAAGAATGACTGTTGAATTTCCTTTGTCAGCTCGTGTAACTAAAAGTTGAGGGTTGTTTTTAAGAATGAGGACGTGTGTTTTATAATTTGATTGGTGTTGGAAAATGATGTTGGAATATTTATTTTGTTTAAGATTTTAGTGAATCTGCTTCTAATTTCGATTTGTCTAGGTTTGTCGAGTAAAAAATCTAATTTGGACTCAAGTTCGGAGATCGATTTGTGGATATGAGTTTTTATGTTTGAGAGTTTCAGGTAAGGAAAACAAAACTTTTCACCTAGAGACAAGAATGTGGAAATGTGTAGCGGAATATCAATGTTGGAGAGATTTATAAGCCATTCTTTCCTTTTATTTAATGTGATTGTCGAATTTATATTATTCAGAGGATCAGTGGAAAGATTATTATTTGTGTCCTGTTGTCTATTGGTAAGAGTTGGGTATAAGATGTTGTGATTTTGTGTTGTTTGATTTATGTTTTGATAATTTAGGTAATGTATATTGTTTTGGTTCAGATGTGTTTGTGATGATATTGTTCTTAAAAATTCGTCATGATTGAAAATGTGAAGATGTATGTTCTCGGTTCGTTGAAATCTAAGGTTTTGAAGTTTTTTTTGTGTTTTTCATATGAGAGTTTTCATATGAGAGCTATGAGAATTAATATAATAATACGAATATAAATATATTTCCGCCTAATTTTATGAATTATAATTTATTTGGCGTAAGGACGGGTGTGAGTAAAGCGTAAACAATATTTTAGAAGATAAATAAGTTGTAATTTAGATTCATTATTATATTTAAATTAACGTATAAACTAAAAAAATAAGCGATCAGAGTGTGCGATACATTTTTTTGTATACATTAATAACGCAGAGAATCAAGAGCTAAATAAGCATTGAAATCATCTAAAAGCCTCGCTCGTGCCGTCGGGTGACCCCACGCGCGAGTCGTGCTCAGATTGCTTTTTCCCTCGAAGCCTTCGTTTCAGCTTGGCCGCACATGAACGTGCTCAGCGTCCATGTATTGGTGTAGCTGCCGAAGGCGCGGTCGGGAAACTTCGATGGCGCTCGGCTCTTTCCGAAGACGTCCGAGCGTCGCTCGCTCACGGACACGCGCTACTATGATTGTGTGATGGGCGCGCAAGAGACTAGAGAGGGGGTAACTTTTGCGCGCGATCTGGCTGCACTGCAGCTCACTTCTCATTATTTACTTGTTCCGTCTCTGTCACACCCAGCTCGTGTCTCGAGATTTTGGAGATAGTGGCGCCATCCCGGTAGGACCATATTTTTGTAGCCACTTTTTTCAAGTCTCTCCATAAGAGATCGGACTCCTCCTACTCTAGCCTCCCTGGGTATTACGACAGCACATCGGTGAGGCATCGATTCAATAAGTTTGATGATTCTATCTTCAGACATATTTTTCCACTCTTCTTGAATTTTTCCCCACAAAGCAGCTTTATTTGCACCATGTTCAGTTCCTACTCTTAGTTTTAACTCTTGCTATTAATGTTCTATGGGATTCAAGTTCGGAGATTGATTCGGCCACTCTAAAACTCGAATATTTTTCTTGCTAAAAACTTGCTGAAGGAGCTGTGATCGATGTTTTGGATCATTATCTTGGTGAAAAATCCATCCTCGTGGCACATTCTGACGAGCATAAGGCAGCATTTCTTTTAATGTAATATCTCTATACACAGCGGAGTTCATAGTGCTTTCAATTTTGAAGATTGGATCGACGCCTTTCCTCTTGGAAAGGCGTCGATCCAATCTTCAAAATTGCATTATGCTACCTCTACCCTGTTTCACAGTTGGTGTTTGAGATCGCGAATCATTTCTACTTCCTTTTGGTCGTCGAACGTACCCTCTCCCATCATTTCCAAACAAATTAATTTTAGTTTCGTCTGAGAACAGCACTTTTTTCCAATCTTCAACAGTCCAGCTCTGGTATTTTTTCGCGAATTCTAATGTGGACTTTTTATTTTTTTTACTGATGGGCGGTTTTTTAAGGGGCCAGTCCACTTTGAAAATAAAAAAAAATCGAAAGCAAGCAAGCCTTGAAGAAATCGACAATGATGAGCAATCAGAAGGAATTTTGTACGGTGCAGGAATTGCCGATTGAGTTGAGGTAAGAGTTTTTCATAGTAAAAACTTCAAACGCGTTTTTCTCGAAATAACGATTTCAAAACTAGCTCCATCGTATTTATAAAACTAATAAACCGATTCTCCTGAAATTTGAACGACATATTGTAAACATGATTCGCAACAAGATGATCCTCGATGGTTTTAAAATTTGGCTTTTTACTCTTTTTGTTGCGAAAAACTGCGGAAAAAATGCGTTTTTGTGCTTTTTCGTTTTTCGTCTGCCATTTTTTTATTTTTTGATAAAACTTTATATCTGCGGGTCATTTTGTCGCTGGTGTCATACTGAATCTAATGGACTTTGATTTTTTTGTGTCAGGCAAGCTGTTGCCGAGTTGTGATGGAGCTACCTAGCCCACCTATTTTTGAGGTGTTACGTTAAACTATAGTTTTTGTACTTAAAAATGGATAAAAACAAATTAAACATTTTTTTTATGTATTTCAAAACCTCATTTATCAAGCCCAACAACTTTTATATTTATATATTTTATAAAATCGTCAAACAAAATCGCGATAATAGCCTTTTTCGTGGCTCCAAAGTGGACTGGCCCCTCGACTCCAACACGTCCAAAAAGCCCCACTTCTGTCAGTCTACCTGACACTGTACTTTGGGTAATGTCAGCCAAATCTTCTTCGCGTAATTCCCGTGCGATGATTGCAGCGTTCTTTTTTACGTCTGCGACAGCCGTTCTTTTGATCACGTTATCGACACGATTAGTTGTTTTTCTAGGTCTCCCAGGACAGTATTTGTCTTCTCGAGTACCTGTAGTCTTGAGTTTATTTATTATATCGTTAACAGTCGATTTTAGAAATCGCCAACATTTTAGCTATTTCACTTGAAAGTTTTCTTCCGTTGTGTAGCTTGATAACCACTTTACTTATATCTAAAGACGTGCGTTTCGACATCTTGACTGAGTGTTATTGATCGTACAATGCAAAAGAAACAGAGCTCGCAATGTTTACATGATTTCGCAACTGATAACGCAAGCAAAGCGAAGCGAATTATAGCTTCTTGGAATTTCACCGGACATTTATAAAGCAGCAAAACGTGTTATTTTTCTTTAAAAAATTGTTAATCGTTATGAACAATTTTTAAATTACATATTTTTATTGCATAATAAAAGAACTCTACGATGATATATTTGTGTTTCCATTTTGCATCCTTTAAACGTCACTTAATCATAAAATTATCTTTGGCCGGGCACTTTTGCATGCAACTGTATCTATATACATATATGCACGCACACGCGTATACCTATGTATTTTTGTATACAGGGTGTCCCATTTTAATCTTACACCTGAAATTTCTCGAACAATATTGCTCGGACGAAATATTGTGTGGAACAAAACTTCTAGAGATTGAAGGGGGACGTTTGAAAAAAATGTATTTGAGGAGCCAAAATTCAAAATGGCGGCGTTACAAAGGCTGACATGTTTTTTTCAAACGGAAACATAACTTTTTTTATTGCCAAAAAATTTGTCAGCTGAAAACTAAAAACTTTTGTTGAAAAAATTTTTTGATAAAGTTCATAGTTTTCAAGTGAGAACATCATTTTCAATTATTTCAGATGTATCCAGGATTTGTGTGTGTGTCTGTGTGTGTGTGTGTGTGTGTGTGTGTGTGTGTGTGTGTGTGTGTGTGTGTGTGTGTGTGTGTGTGTGTGTGTTTGTTTTTCTACCCATCGTGATCAAAGTTCGTCAAGGATTTAAAGAAACACGTTTTTGGGCCTGAAAATGGCACAAACGCTATTAAAATGGAAAAAAAAATATTTTTCATCGATTTTCCTCCAAAAATTTCTTATGAAATATCGTCCAAATTTGAAAACAAAAAAACAAAAAAAAAAACCAAAATTTTCAACAAAAAAATTTGATTTTTTTTTTGTTCAAGTGGTCATACATTTGAAAATACGACATTGAGCGGCTTGCCGTGAGACATTTAGTCTAATTGTCCCTACCACCGGCATTTGCGTTAGCCAAAGCGTAGGAGGTTGCATGGCTGAGTCTGTTGCAGACCATTCGCGTTACCCAGAATACACCACGTGAAGGTTGTCTGTCTAGCATTCCTGGCCCTGAGAATGGCCGTTTTGTGTGTGTGTGTGTGTGTGTGTGTGTGTGTGTGGGCGCGCGTGCGTGTATGTGTGTGGGTGTGTGTGCGTGTGTGTGTGTGTGTGTGTGTGTGTGTGTGTGCATGTGCGTGCGTATGGAACACTCACAAGGATTAGGTCTCTGCGGTTCGTAACTACCGCAGTATTTTTTTACTCCAAACCCTCCTTGTAAGTGTACTCTGATCCCTTTCTATAAATGTTCAAATATCCCTCCATTCATGTTTAAACATGCCTGAACTCTTCTCGCGAAACCGTCCACTGTGCGCAGAAGAATATCTCTCGGGATTGCACGGCAGGCAGCTCTTATCCGCTCCTTCATATTCTCCCGTGTTGTTGGAGCTTGACGGTAGACGGCATCTTTTAAGTACCCCCACAAAAAAAATCAGGAGATGTAAGATCCGGTGACCTTGGAGGCCAATTTATAGGACCGTCGCGACCAATCCACCGTTGACCGAATGTTGCATCCAGATGATTTCGAACAACACGAGCCCAGTGAGCGGGTGCACCATCTTGCTGGAACCACATCTGTTGACGTGTTTCCAAATCCATATCTTCTAGCAAAAGGGGCAGTTTATTTTCCAAAAAATCGAGGTAACGGACAGTGTTAACACTTCCTTCGAAGAAATGGGGACCTATTATTTGCACGTCAACAATACCACACCAAACGTTTAAACTCCATCGATGCTGGTGATCGATCTGTCTCAACCAATGTGGGTTCTGATCGGACCAGTATCGGAAGTTCCAACGGTTCACTTGACCGCGGCTGTTAAAAGTGGATTCGTCGGTGAACATAACGTACCGAAAAAAGTTTCTAGATCGCTCGATTTGTCTCAACGCCCACCGACAAAACGCCACCCTTCGCAACGGATCAGGATTAGGAGTGTCTTGGTGGAATTGTACCCGGTACGGGTGAAGTTTAGCACCTCTTAATACTCGGTGCACTTTGGATCTGGCAAACGCCAATCGTTCCGAGATCGCTCGAACACTCAAATGAGGATCAATTGCTAGCATGGCTAAAATAGCCATGTTTCGAGCCTCATGCAAGTCACCAAAATCGTTGACGTTTTGGTAACGTCGACGGTGGCGGATCATCCTGGCTCGCCGTTCGATGGTTCGGATTTACTGCCGTGATGGGTGACGACGATGAGGATATTCGCGTCGATACAAATTTTCGGCGCGTAAGTAATTGCCCCGACATCTCCCTAAAATGAGGAGCATATCAACAATTTCGTTGGGTCTGAAATCCGCCATTGTTGCACAATCTCAGAATTTTTCTGTGATTTAAGAACGGTTGAATTTCAAAAAATGTTGATTTTCCTTCTACGTAATGTCTCAAAAGTACAAAAGTGCGTAAGAGAACTCCGCAAAGTCAGACTATGTCAGTAGTACCAATCATGTTTTCTTCAATTTCGCTTACCTTTCAGATCTTGATATTAAAAAACGTAATCGCGAGAAGAGTTCGGGCATGTTTAAACATGAATGGCGGGATATTTGAACATCTCTAGAAAGGGATCACAATACACTTACAGGGAGGGTTTGGAGTAAAAAAATACTACGGTAGTTACGAACCGCAGAGACCTAATCCTTGTGAGTGTTCCACACGCACGCACATGCACACACACACACACACACACACACACACACACACACACACACACACACACACACACACATCCACACACATACACGCACGCACGCACGCCCACACACACACACACACACACACACACACACACACACGCACGCACGCACGCACGCACGCACGCACACACATTACACACACACACACACACACAAATCCTGGATACATCTGAAATAATTGAAAATGATGTTCTCACTTGAAAACTATGAACTTTATCAAAAAATTTTTTCAACAAAAGTTTTTAGTTTTCAGCTGACAAATTTTTTGGCAATAAAAAAAGTTATGTTTCCGTTTGAAAAAAACATGTCAGCCTTTGTAACGCCGCCATTTTGAATTTTGGCTCCTCAAATAAATTTTTTTCAAATGTCCCCCTTCAATCCCTAGAAGTTTTGTTCCACACAATAGTTCGTCCGAGCAATATTTTTTGAGAAAATTCAGGTGTAAGATTAAAATGGGACACCCTGTGTATCTGCATTGGCTATGTTTCAAGAACTCCGTAAAAGTGGCGATACCGTCATCGCTGTAAATCGCATCGCATGCACAAAGGAGTTGTCGAAAATGTGCATTTTCGCAAACGCGTGCACGTAGCCAAGGTAGAATCGCTTTTCATCGGTCTTGATGTCGGACATTACACACGGTATTTCGAGCAGGAAGAGCAGCTGATGTGGAATTGAAAAACTGGCCGCTATGTGACAAAAGCGGGGCGTTATTGAAAGAGCTTGGCAGCCTCACTAGTGATCAAAATATACATATATGTGTATACAAACGCCCACACTCGGTTACCACATACAGACTGCTAAAGCATCCGATCATTGATCGAGAGAATAATTCGAGCGTAAGAGGACATCTTCTCGTTCCTCCCTGTCATCGACATCCTATGGCTATGATAGTGAACTACGAGCTATTGATTCGGCAGGCACTCACCGCCGTCGTTCTCCAATTTTTGGCTTGTGTTACGCCATCGATGACTCTTGTGCAAATCTATATGGGAATTCGCGGACTTGTACACTCGCTTGACAGAACACTCCATACGAGCAATTCGACTATCTTTGCGTTGATTTTCCACACATCCGTTTCTGTTATGACCGCCGAAATGGATCTATTGTAAATGTATACCTGGGACTAGTTTGGATACTGGTGGTAATTCAGCGAAATTTCATAGCATCTCTTGTGCATATTTTCAACACTTTATTTTCTCCAGTTGGCCAGTTTTTCATACCTTTTACATCGACCATACTTAAGACTATCCGACATATGGCAAATAACAGCATTATTGGTATAGTGTTATTTTGGTCCTAAAATCAATGGCGGTCATACTTACAAGAGTCGACACCTTCTTGCCAAATTTGATGACGTAAGAAATGTTACGAGCCAGAGAATCTTTTATATTCTTGAAACTCCATGAATAGTTAGAGTTTACCCTAATGTTCTCACACGATGTATCGTAATGAGCTCTGTCCGAAAAAGTGGTCGTACGAGATTTGCCTTGATACGTCTCAACGGCATGTATGCTTCTCGCTACTCGCAATGTCTGTTTTCCTTCGCCATCGCTTCCGTATACTGTCTGTTCCATTTTTCCCAATCGTCTCTTTCTGATCGAGGAGTGTCCATATCCTAATAAATTATCTTGTCGTAGCAGTTTTCGAATTGCAGAGTGCATAGAAAATACGGCGTGATTCTTTTGAAAAATGCATGCGGCTGCACGAAAACTACGCCGATCACCGACCATCTTTGGTAGTTGGCACTGAAGCTCTCCGGCTATAATTGCGGAAACCATCGGCAAAATTGCCGTCTTACGATCACGATATATTAACTCCACGGCACAAAAGACAAAGCAGAAACTAAAGAAACCGTCCACGACTTTTGTCATAGCGAGAAACGAGGAAAATTACGTACCGCTTGTCCTTCAACCCTTGACCGTTTATTTGGCTCCATCCACTACGATACCTTGTGTAGACCATTCTTAAAAGAAAACGCTAGATGTGAAACGCCCTAAACTTGCTCTATATTATCGTCACTTGAAACCACGTTCGTTTATTATAATGTATACTCTTTCGCGACTTCCTGAAATCCTTACTTCTGATTAGTGGCACCTTGTATATTAAGGCACTTGGGATGTGCCAATTGTGAGCTTCCCTTAACGACCACGAGCTTAGCCATATGTTGGCTGACCTATAAATATTCTGTCAATTTATAGGCTACCTGTGAATTAGATTCAACTATTTCCGGAAACACGTTTCCAATTATTTGTCTCCGCCATTCATTAATGTATACATAACGCAACGACTACCGATGCGGCGAGTTAATCGTATGAATGTGGTATGTTACCCGGAACGCTTGAGTATAAAGAGTTAGGTTATTTATTTCTGTTGATGCGTTTCAGATTGCTGACATTTTGTTACTTGGCTGCATTGAACTGCTGGCTACTTCTATGCCCAGCAACCTTGGCACATGATTGGCAAATGGGTTCGGTCCCGTTGGTAGCATCACTTGCAGATGCCAGAAACTTGGCAACCTGTCTTTTCTTCGGCAGCTGCGTTGTATTAACATACAAAGCATTCACAGATTTTGAGGTACGTCAAAACAATACTTATAATGTTTTTTTTCTTTCTGTAAGTAGCGTTACGCTCCTTCAAAACTTGTTCGTAGAACGATTTATAAGATGGGTATGTGTAATCGTGAATTATGTTTAAGGCGTGAGATGCAGTAAGACTTTTCAAAAAATCGTTTTTTTTACATTTTTTTTAAGTATTATGTTTCGAAAATGTTCCCTGAAAATTTCAAGTCAATCCGATGAATAGTTTCCGGGATATACCACAATTAGTAAAGGGGCGTCGGGTCCCCATGGCAGGTAGCGGCTGGCAAACGCGCAAACGATAATACCCGGGAAGGCAGAATGCTTCGAAGACAACAACAAATTGATATTTTGGAAGCTTCCACATCGGCAGAAGCCCTATTGTATCGGCTTGATGATTCGATGTAAGTAATTTTTTAATTGGTATTTCTAAACACATATCAAGTGTAAAATTGGAAAACTCAGAAATTAAAAAAAATGTATTACTCAAAAACTATGAACCTCAGAAAATTTAAAAATAATACTTTCGTTTTAAAATTGCCCCAAATATTTTTAAAAAAATTCATCCCGGAAAACTTCAATTTATTTATAAAATTGTTTTAACGATTGGCTATAAACAATTGAATGCTCGACTTTTCGGCAAACAATTGTGAAATGCGGATTCAGCGGATCGAAGAACATAAAAAAAAATTTAGCTTCATTCATCGAGCTCAACATTTTACGCACATATAATACCGTATCCACATCGAAAAACTTTAAATGCGTTTTTCTCGAAACTATGTTTTTCAAGACGGTGACCACTATAATTCAAAAACCACTCGATGGATTTTGAAGAAATTTGGCGTGCTTATTGATAGCATTAAAATATAGTCCTGAATCGAAGGATTTTCATATTTGTTGAAAATTTCTATTTTTTTAAAACAATAAACGTGCGATTTTTTGGTCGAAAATCGAAAATTAGCTGTCGGAAGCCGCCATTTTGTTAATTAAAAAAAAAGCTTCTATTAAGGACTAGATTTATTATTAAACTAATGATTTTTTCAGTTTTTTTATTTGAGATGATCCAGTCAAATTTTATGATGGTCACCGCAAAGCACTACATGGCGAAGGGAGTCCGACAAAGATGGCGATATTGTTACAAATAATGAGTATTTTTCTTTGAAAATTTGAACAAGTCAAGTTGAAACATAACATAAAAAGTCTGTGTGACTACTTTTGTAAAACAAACTTAATTACTATTAAAAAAATGTTTTGAAAATGTTCGTTTTTTCACGCCTCTGACTGCATCTCACTCCGTAATGACAATAATACACGAAGGTTGTACGCGCCCATCCTTTGGATTTGTGAAAATTGCGGATTGCCAACAACTGAGTTGGTCCTGGATGCATAGTGTCACAAGCTGAACCGTGCATACGCTTTATCTCGTCCAGAGTTACACAATAATGAACTATTCGCTGTATTTTACCGCGGTTTGTCACTGGTTGTTAGTAGATGCAGGAGTCATTGACTCGTCAGCTATCTATGCATGCATGTTATATAGGATAAATTTCAAAAAGCTAGGCTTCTATTGAAAAAATTAGTTTGATTCGCAATGAGACAAAACATTGAACCCAGATGAATATTGTTGGTGCGTCCTGATCATATCTGAGTGTGCAGCCAGGGCTCGTTGTTTGCATAAAAAACGAAAACAAGACAAAGTACTTCCCGCATGGAAATGTTGATAGGGTCCATTCAGTACGGTTCCTGATTGCCCGCCTGCCTTGACAGGGCGATTATAAAGCGACCCGATAGCGCCCTGCTAGAAAGTGTAACCTTGCGTCACAGATAGACCTTATCTGGTTGCCTAATCAGGCGATTATCAGGATACCATACGTAGTTAGCGCACATGCATGCTCGTACACCAACACACTCTACAATGTATTGCAAAGGGAAGAATGTGATCATCAACATATTTTTTAATTGAATGCCGTTACAAACAAGCTATAATTACGTTCATTACAAATAGTATTGGGATAATTAGAAATAACATCCCGTTTAGAAACACGAGCACACGGTGCGGAACCAATTTTATGTTTCAGCGTTTTTATTCCGAATCACGCAGTTTCCCTCTCAATCCTGAACATAGTTAACCACTTTTCCTACGGTTTGCCCCAAATTATTTTGTACTCGTAGATTCATAATATATATACGTACATTCCAAACTTACGCATTAATAACATGTCAATCAACCCTATATATTATTGTAGCTTCCATTTGTACGGAGTCCTTTCCCCTTATTACATTTCCCACCATATTCCACTTCACATCTCCACCTCGCGACCGCAGCCGACTTAACCCCTCTGTGTCGCATTTACCATGACATTTCTGCCGTGGGTATAGGGAAACTCCGGAAAACCTATACCAATACAGCCGGCCCCAGGTTCGCTTCCCAGTTTCGGAGCTAGTCGCGTTTCATCGGGAGATAAATCGCAAGCTACAGGCATACCCCACGAGACACGGACGTACTGGTCCGGATTCGTAACATCCGTGTAGAACTGGCGCTACGTCACGCCCGTATTTATTTTTCTCCGAGACTACGAGACTGGGTATCGAACCCGCGACCTCCCGATGTTCTGGTTCAGAGGCAAGTACGCGACCCACTAAACCAGCACAACGGTTCAACAACCGTATATATTTTAAGTTAATCGTTGAGAATTCGGCTTCGGACCGAAGCCGAATCCTCAATGATTAACTTGTCATCCATACGGCCGCACACATCCTTGATTCATTTTTTAAGCTATAGATACCTTAATCCCATGACAATGACATACTCTGCATGCGTGTTGAGATTTAGAAATACAAAGAAATATTCCAACACGCATGCGAGTTACAAAACGTTTTTTTTTGTCATAGTCCATAGCATCTATTTGGATGAATTTTTCCAAAAACGTTTGAACGTCAAAGATTCCTCCCGAATTAAAAGTTCCTCATGCGATATAAAAGGTTACGTGAGTAAATGAAATGCTGGGTAATAAGGCAAGCCTCAATAGGGCCTTATTAGGCCAAGGTTTAGTGGCCGTTTAAGGATTCCCTGCTTTCGTGCGTAACTACATGTGGCCGGATCAGGGTGCAATCAGAATAAACTTTTTGAAGGTTAACCATATCACGGCCTAATCACAATCTGATCCTGATCAGGTAAGCCTTAAGAAGTTTCTACGCAGGTTTGCTTATTTTATAAAAGGATTTATAGTCTTCCATATGTACATGCAAGAAATATAAACTGGGAACATTTCAACACGTGTTGCGATCCCACGGCAAATGTGATTGAAACATTCCAAACGATTGTACTATAGTAGGGAAAACTTGATTGCCGTTTTTTACGGAATCGTAGCGTATGACTGGCTTGGGAGATATTATCAGGTTTAAAACTCGAGAATTTTCGTCATGCTTGTTTATTATTCAATAAGGAATACAATGATGTGCCTGATAATACAGGGTTTTCGTTCATATAGCATCTATTACATTTTAAGGCCGGGAAAATGAAATATATATGATAACAAGACAGTAGAATGACCTGCTATTCCTTCGAAATTGGATCAACTAAGGTGCCAAAGAAAGAAAACATTAACCAATTTTATATCTTTTGGAAAAGCACTAAAATTAAATCATTTCTATGTAGAATAGAAGTACGAAAGGCATGGGTGGCACTAGGATAAGGACGTTATGTGATAGAACGTTTCAAGCGATTCAGCAAGGATATCGAAAACTTAAGTTCAAGTCGGTGTAAATGCAGAATGTTTCCGGGCCAAAACGGCTTTCCGAAAAATTGTTCGGAAAACACGAAAGCCCTCTTCTGTTCTGGACACTTTTGTGTACATCGCGAGGTTTATTTCTCACACCTCTTAACACACTATCCGATGAGCGTCCCTCTGAATCACCACAATCGTCTCAATTACCACCCGCGAGAAGTTTTAGAATCCCCTCCCAAGAGGTTTTTCCAGCCACCTAACCAATCGTTGAATTTTCCGATACCTGATGACTGATCGCTACCATCGGACGATGCTTTCGATGCGGCAGCTGCTGATGATTTAGCTGCGCTGCTTGCACTTGATCCACCGTCAGCATGGGGTGAAGCGGAACGACGAACACGTGAATAGCCGTGGTCGTCATTCTGATACTTGGAAGACGGCAATTCACTAAGACATGTGCAGAGGCCGTCGCGCATAACTCCGAGATAATAAACATTATTATCAGCCAAACTGGCAGACGCGGATCCAGCGCCAGTGTTTCTATATGAGCTGGAGCTCGAGAGACCAGTATCGATGTGTGCTGGTCTACCTCCAACACTGACTCCACTGAGAATGCTGGTGGCAAGAGCCCTTGATGCAGCTCCGGCACGTGAACCACTTCCTGCTGCGCTGTATGCTCCGGAACTACTTCCTGCCTTGGAGGCCGATGCAGATCCTGAATGTGAACCACTTCCTGATGCACTGTACGCTGCAGAGCTACTTCCTGCCTTAGAAGCCGATGCAGATGCTGAATGTGAACCACTTCCTGATCCGCTGTATGCTCCAGCGTTACTTCCTGCTCCGCTGGATGCTCCAGCGTTACTTCCAGCACCGGATGCAGATCCAGATCCGGACCATGCCCCACTTCCCGCCTTGGAGCCAGATGCAGATCCTGAACGTGAACCGCTTCCTGATCCGCTGTATGCTCCGGCGTTACTTCCCGCTCCGCTGGATGCTCCAGAGCTGCTTCCAGCCTTAGAAGCTGACGCAGATGCTGAGTGTGAACCACTTCCTGATCCGCTGTATGCTCCGGCGTTACTTCCTGCTCCGCTGTATGCTCCAGCGTTACTTCCTGCACCAGATGCAGATCCTGATCCGGACCATGCACCACTTCCCGCCTTGGAGCCAGATGCAGATCCTGAATGTGAACCGCTTCCTGATGCGCTGTATGCGCCTGAACTGCTTCCTGCCTTAGAGGCAGACGCAGATGCTGACTGTGAACCACTTCCTGATCCGCTGTATGCTCCGGCGTTACTTCCTGCTCCGCTGTATGCTCCAGCGTTACTTCCCGCTCCGCTGGATGCTCCAGAGCTGCTTCCAGCCTTAGAAGCTGACGCAGATGCTGAGTGTGAACCACTTCCTGATCCGCTGTATGCTCCGGAGTTACTTCCCGCTCTGCTGGATGCTCCAGAGCTGCTTCCAGCCTTAGAAGCTGACGCAGATGCTGAGTGTGAACCACTTCCTGATCCGCTGTATGCTCCGGCGTTACTTCCTGCTCCGCTGGATGCTCCAGCGTTACTTCCTGCTCCGCTCGATGCTCCAGCGTTACTTCCTGCACCGGATGCAGATCCTGATCCGGACCATGCACCACTTCCCGCCCTGGAGCCAGATGCAGATCCTGAACGTGAACCGCTTCCTGATGCGCTGTATGCTCCTGAACTGCTTCCTGCCTTGGAGGCCGATGCAGATCCTGAATGTGAACCACTTCCTGATGCACTGTACGCTGCAGAGCTACTTCCTGCCTTAGAAGCCGATGAAGATGCTGAATGTGAACCGCTTCCTGATGCGCTGTATGCGCCTGAACTGCTTCCTGCCTTAGAGGCAGACGCAGATGCTGACTGTGAACCACTTCCTGATCCACTGTATGCTCCGGCGTTACTTCCTGCTCCGCTGTATGCTCCAGCGTTACTTCCCGCTCCGCTGGATGCTCCAGAGCTGCTTCCAGCCTTAGAAGCTGACGCAGATGCTGAGTGTGAACCACTTCCGGATCCGCTGTATGCTCCGGCGTTACTTCCTGCTCCGCTGTATGCTCCAGCGTTACTTCCTGCTCCGCTCGATGCTCCAGCGTTACTTCCTGCACCAGATGCAGATCCTGATCCGGACCATGCACCACTTCCCGCCTTGGAGCCAGATGCAGATCCTGAACGTGAACCGCTTCCTGATGCGCTGTATGCTCCTGAACTGCTTCCTGCCTTAGAGGCAGACGCAGATCCGGAATGTGAACCACTTCCGGATGCACTGTATGCTCCAGCGTTACTTCCTGCTCCGCTGGATGCTCCAGCGCTACTTCCAGCACCGGATGCAGATCCTGAATATGAACCACTTCCTGATCCGCTGGATGATCCAGCGTGACTTCCTGCTCCACTGGATGCTCCAGCGCTACTTCCAGCATCGGACGCAGATCCTGATCCGGACCATGCACCACTTCCCGCCTTGGAGCCAGATGCAGATCCTGAACGTGAACCGCTTCCTGATGCGCTGTATGCTCCTGAACTGCTTCCTGCCTTAGAGGCAGACGCAGATCCTGAATGTGAACCACTTCCTGATCCGCTGGATGCTCCAGCGTTACTTCCTGCTCCGCTGTATGCTCCTGAACTGCTTCCCGCCTTGGAGCCAGATGCAGATCCTGAACGTGAACCACTTCCTGATGCACTGTATGCTCCAGAGCTACTTCCTGCCTTGGAAGCTGATGCAGATGCTGACTGTGAACCACTTCCTGATCCGCTGTATGCTCCAGCGTTACTTCCTGCTCTGCTCGATGCTCCAGCGTTACTTCCTGCTCCGCTGTATGCTCCTGAACTGCTTCCCGCCTTGGAGCCAGATGCAGATCCTGAACGTGAACCACTTCCTGATGCACTGTATGCTCCAGAGCTACTTCCTGCCTTGGAAGCTGATGCAGATGCTGACTGTGAACCACTTCCTGATCCGCTGTATGCTCCAGCGTTACTTCCTGCTCCGCTCGATGCTCCAGCGTTACTTCCTGCACCGGATGCAGATCCTGATCCGGACCATGCACCACTTCCCGCCTTGGAGCCAGATGCAGATCCTGAACGTGAACCGCTTCCTGATCCGCTGTATGCTCCGGCGTTACTTCCCGCTCCGCTGGATGCTCTAGAGCTGCTTCCAGCCTTAGAAGCTGACGCAGATGCTGAGTGTGAACCACTTCCTGATCCGCTGTATGCTCCGGCGTTACTTCCTGCTCCGCTGTATGCTCCAGAGTTACTTCCTGCTCCGCTCGATGCTCCAGCGTTACTTCCTGCACCAGATGCAGATCCTGATCCGGACCATGCACCACTTCCCGCCTTGGAGCCAGATGCAGATCCTGAACGTGAACCGCTTCCTGATGCGCTGTATGCTCCTGAACTGCTTCCTGCCTTAGAGGCAGACGCAGATCCTGAATGTGAACCACTTCCTGATCCGCTGGATGCTCCAGCGTTACTTCCTGCTCCGCTGTATGCTCCTGAACTGCTTCCCGCCTTGGAGGCAGATGCAGATCCTGAACGTGAACCGCTACCTGATGCGCTGTATGCTCCTGAACTGCTTCCTGCCTTAGAGGCAGACGCAGATCCTGAATATGAACCACTTCCTGATCCGCTGGATGCTCCAGCGTTACTTCCTGCTCCGCTGTATGCTCCTGAACTGCTTCCCGCCTTGGAGCCAGATGCAGATCCTGAACGTGAACCACTTCCTGATGCACTGTATGCTCCAGAGCTACTTCCTGCCTTGGAAGCTGATGCAGATGCTGACTGTGAACCACTTCCTGATCCGCTGTATGCTCCAGCGTTACTTCCTGCTCCGCTCGATGCTCCAGCGCTACTTCCAGCACCGGATGCAGATCCTGAATATGAACCACTTCCTGATCCGCTGGATGCTCCAGCGTGACTTCCTGCTCCGCTGGATGCACCAGCGTGACTTCCTGCTCCACTGGATGCTCCAGCGCTACTTCCAGCACCGGACGCAGATCCTGAATATGAACCACTTCCTGATCCGCTGGATGCTCCAGCGTTACTTCCTGCTCCGCTGTATGCTCCCGAACTGCTTCCCGCCTTGGAGCCAGATGCAGATCCTGAACGTGAACCACTTCCTGATGCACTGTATGCTCCAGAGCTACTTCCTGCCTTGGAAGCTGATGCAGATGCTGACTGTGAACCACTTCCTGATCCGCTGTATGCTCCAGCGTTACTTCCTGCTCCGCTCGATGCTCCAGCGTTACTTCCTGCACCGGATGCAGATCCTGATCCGGACCATGCACCACTTCCCGCCTTGGAGCCAGATGCAGATCCTGAACGTGAACCGCTTCCTGATCCGCTGTATGCTCCGGCGTTACTTCCCGCTCCGCTGGAAGCTCCAGAGCGGCTTCCAGCCTTAGAAGCTGACGCAGATGCTGAGTGTGAACCACTTCCTGATCCGCTGTATGCTCCAGCGTTACTTCCTGCTCCGCTGTATGCTCCAGCGTTACTTCCTGCTCCGCTCGATGCTCCAGCGTTACTTCCTGCACCAGATGCAGATCCTGATCCGGACCATGCACCACTTCCCGCCTTGGAGCCAGATGCAGATCCTGAACGTGAACCGCTTCCTGATCCGCTGGATGCTCCAGCGTTACTTCCTGCTCCGCTGTATGCTCCTGAACTGCTTCCCGCCTTGGAGCCAGATGCAGATCCTGAACGTGAACCACTTCCTGATGCACTGTATGCTCCAGAGCTACTTCCTGCCTTGGAAGCTGATGCAGATGCTGACTGTGAACCACTTCCTGATCCGCTGTATGCTCCAGCATTACTTCCTGCTCCGCTCGATGCTCCAGCGCTACTTCCAGCACCGGATGCAGATCCTGAATATGAACCACTTCCTGATCTGCTGGATGCTCCAGCGTGACTTCCTGCTCCACTGGATGCTCCAGCGCTACTTCCAGCACCGGACGCAGATCCTGAATATGAACCACTTCCTGATCCGCTGGATGCTCCAGCGTTACTTCCTGCTCCGCTGTATGCTCCTGAACTGCTTCCCGCCTTGGAGCCAGATGCAGATCCTGAACGTGAACCGCTTCCTGATGCGCTGTATGCTCCTGAACTGCTTCCTGCCTTAGAGGCAGACGCAGATCCTGAATGTGAACCACTTCCTGATCGGCTGGATGCTCCAGCGTTACTTCCTGCTCCGCTGTATGCTCCTGAACTGCTTCCCGCCTTGGAGCCAGATGCAGATCCTGAACGTGAACCGCTTCCTGATGCGCTGTATGCTCCTGAACTGCTTCCTGCCTTAGAGGCAGACGCAGATCCTGAATGTGAACCACTTCCTGATCGGCTGGATGCTCCAGCGTTACTTCCTGCTCCGCTGTATGCTCCTGAACTGCTTCCCGCCTTGGAGCCAGATGCAGATCCTGAACGTGAACCGCTTCCTGATGCGCTGTATGCTCCTGAACTGCTTCCTGCCTTAGAGGCAGACGCAGATCCTGAATGTGAACCACTTCCTGATCGGCTGGATGCTCCAGCGTTACTTCCTGCTCCGCTGTATGCTCCTGAACTGCTTCCCGCCTTGGAGCCAGATGCAGATCCTGAACGTGAACCACTTCCTGATGCACTGTATGCTCCAGAGCTACTTCCTGCCTTGGAAGCTGACGCAGATGCTGACTGTGAACCACTTCCTGATCCGCTGTATGCTCCAGCGTTACTTCCTGATCCGCTGGATGCTCCAGCGCTACTTCCAGCACCGGATGCAGATCCTGAATATGAACCACTTCCTGATCCGCTGGATGCTCCAGCGTGACTTCCTGCTCCGCTGGATGCACCAGCGTGACTTCCTGCTCCACTGGATGCTCCAGCGCTACTTCCAGCACCGGATGCAGATCCTGAATATGAACCACTTCCTGATCCGCTGGATGCTCCAGCGTGACTTCCTGCTCCGCTGGATGCACCAGCGTGACTTCCTGCTCCACTGGATGCTCCAGCGCTACTTCCAGCACTGGACGCAGATCCTGAATATGAACCACTTCCTGATCCGCTGGATGCTCCAGCGTTACTTCCTGCTCCGCTGTATGCTCCTGAACTGCTTCCCGCCTTGGAGCCAGATGCAGATCCTGAACGTGAACCACTTCCTGATGCACTGTATGCTCCAGAGCTACTTCCTGCCTTGGAAGCTGATGCAGATGCTGACTGTGAACCACTTCCTGATCCGCTGTATGCTGCAGCGTTACTTCCTGCTCCGCTCGATGCTCCAGCGTTACTTCCTGCACCGGATGCAGATCCTGATCCGGACCATGCACCACTTCCCGCCTTGGAGCCAGATGCAGATCCTGAACGTGAACCGCTTCCTGATCCGCTGTATGCTCCGGCGTTACTTCCCGCTCCGCTGGAAGCTCCAGAGCGGCTTCCAGCCTTAGAAGCTGACGCAGATGCTGAGTGTGAACCACTTCCTGATCCGCTGTATGCTCCAGCGTTACTTCCTGCTCCGCTGTATGCTCCAGCGTTACTTCCTGCTCCGCTCGATGCTCCAGCGTTACTTCCTGCACCAGATGCAGATCCTGATCCGGACCATGCACCACTTCCCGCCTTGGAGCCAGATGCAGATCCTGAACGTGAACCGCTTCCTGATCCGCTGGATGCTCCAGCGTTACTTCCTGCTCCGCTGTATGCTCCTGAACTGCTTCCCGCCTTGGAGCCAGATGCAGATCCTGAACGTGAACCACTTCCTGATGCACTGTATGCTCCAGAGCTACTTCCTGCCTTGGAAGCTGATGCAGATGCTGACTGTGAACCACTTCCTGATCCGCTGTATGCTCCAGCGTTACTTCCTGCTCCGCTCGATGCTCCAGCGTTACTTCCTGCACCGGATGCAGATCCTGATCCGGACCATGCACCACTTCCCGCCTTGGAGCCAGATGCAGATCCTGAACGTGAACCGCTTCCTGATCCGCTGTATGCTCCGGCGTTACTTCCCGCTCCGCTGGAAGCTCCAGAGCGGCTTCCAGCCTTAGAAGCTGACGCAGATGCTGAGTGTGAACCACTTCCTGATCCGCTGTATGCTCCAGCGTTACTTCCTGCTCCGCTGTATGCTCCAGCGTTACTTCCTGCTCCGCTCGATGCTCCAGCGTTACTTCCTGCACCAGATGCAGATCCTGATCCGGACCATGCACCACTTCCCGCCTTGGAGCCAGATGCAGATCCTGAACGTGAACCGCTTCCTGATCCGCTGGATGCTCCAGCGTTACTTCCTGCTCCGCTGTATGCTCCTGAACTGCTTCCCGCCTTGGAGCCAGATGCAGATCCTGAACGTGAACCACTTCCTGATGCACTGTATGCTCCAGAGCTACTTCCTGCCTTGGAAGCTGATGCAGATGCTGACTGTGAACCACTTCCTGATCCGCTGTATGCTGCAGCGTTACTTCCTGCTCTGCTCGATGCTCCAGCGCTACTTCCAGCACCGGATGCAGATCCTGAATATGAACCACTTCCTGATCCGCTGGATGCTCCAGCGTGACTTCCTGCTCCACTGGATGCTCCAGCGCTACTTCCAGCACCGGACGCAGATCCTGAATATGAACCACTTCCTGATCCGCTGGATGCTCCAGCGTTACTTCCTGCTCCGCTGTATGCTCCTGAACTGCTTCCCGCCTTGGAGCCAGATGCAGATCCTGAACGTGAACCGCTTCCTGATGCGCTGTATGCTCCTGAACTGCTTCCTGCCTTAGAGGCAGACGCAGATCCTGAATGTGAACCACTTCCTGATCGGCTGGATGCTCCAGCGTTACTTCCTGCTCCGCTGTATGCTCCTGAACTGCTTCCCGCCTTGGAGCCAGATGCAGATCCTGAACGTGAACCGCTTCCTGATGCGCTGTATGCTCCTGAACTGCTTCCTGCCTTAGAGGCAGACGCAGATCCTGAATGTGAACCACTTCCTGATCGGCTGGATGCTCCAGCGTTACTTCCTGCTCCGCTGTATGCTCCTGAACTGCTTCCCGCCTTGGAGCCAGATGCAGATCCTGAACGTGAACCACTTCCTGATGCACTGTATGCTCCAGAGCTACTTCCTGCCTTGGAAGCTGACGCAGATGCTGACTGTGAACCACTTCCTGATCCGCTGTATGCTCCAGCGTTACTTCCTGATCCGCTGGATGCTCCAGCGCTACTTCCAGCACCGGATGCAGATCCTGAATATGAACCACTTCCTGATCCGCTGGATGCTCCAGCGTGACTTCCTGCTCCGCTGGATGCACCAGCGTGACTTCCTGCTCCACTGGATGCTCCAGCGCTACTTCCAGCACCGGATGCAGATCCTGAATATGAACCACTTCCTGATCCGCTGGATGCTCCAGCGTGACTTCCTGCTCCGCTGGATGCACCAGCGTGACTTCCTGCTCCACTGGATGCTCCAGCGCTACTTCCAGCACCGGACGCAGATCCTGAATATGAACCACTTCCTGATCCGCTGGATGCTCCAGCGTTACTTCCTGCTCCGCTGTATGCTCCTGAACTGCTTCCCGCCTTGGAGCCAGATGCAGATCCTGAACGTGAACCACTTCCTGATGCACTGTATGCTCCAGAGCTACTTCCTGCCTTGGAAGCTGATGCAGATGCTGACTGTGAACCACTTCCTGATCCGCTGTATGCTCCAGCGTTACTTCCTGCTCCGCTCGATGCTCCAGCGTTACTTCCTGCACCGGATGCAGATCCTGATCCGGACCATGCACCACTTCCCGCCTTGGAGCCAGATGCAGATCCTGAACGTGAACCGCTTCCTGATCCGCTGTATGCTCCGGCGTTACTTCCCGCTCCGCTGGAAGCTCCAGAGCGGCTTCCAGCCTTAGAAGCTGACGCAGATGCTGAGTGTGAACCACTTCCTGATCCGCTGTATGCTCCAGCGTTACTTCCTGCTCCGCTGTATGCTCCAGCGTTACTTCCTGCTCCGCTCGATGCTCCAGCGTTACTTCCTGCACCAGATGCAGATCCTGATCCGGACCATGCACCACTTCCCGCGTTGGAGCCAGATGCAGATCCTGAACGTGAACCGCTTCCTGATCCGCTGGATGCTCCAGCGTTACTTCCTGCTCCGCTGTATGCTCCTGAACTGCTTCCCGCCTTGGAGCCAGATGCAGATCCTGAACGTGAACCACTTCCTGATCCACTGTATGCTCCAGAGCTACTTCCTGCCTTGGAAGCTGATGCAGATGCTGACTGTGAACCACTTCCTGATCCGCTGTATGCTCCAGCGTTACTTCCTGCTCCGCTCGATGCTCCAGCGCTACTTCCAGCACCGGATGCAGATCCTGAATATGAACCACTTCCTGATCCGCTGGATGCTCCAGCGTGACTTCCTGCTCCACTGGATGCTCCAGCGCTACTTCCAGCACCGGAAGCAGATCCTGAATATGAACCACTTCCTGATCCGCTGGATGCTCCAGCGTTACTTCCTGCTCCGCTGTATGCTCCTGAACTGCTTCCCGCCTTGGAGCCAGATGCAGATCCTGAACGTGAACCGCTTCCTGATGCGCTGTATGCTCCTGAACTGCTTCCTGCCTTAGAGGCAGACGCAGATCCTGAATGTGAACCACTTCCTGATCGGCTGGATGCTCCAGCGTTACTTCCTGCTCCGCTGTATGCTCCTGAACTGCTTCCCGCCTTGGAGCCAGATGCAGATCCTGAACGTGAACCACTTCCTGATGCACTGTATGCTCCAGAGCTACTTCCTGCCTTGGAAGCTGACGCAGATGCTGACTGTGAACCACTTCCTGATCCGCTGTATGCTCCAGCGTTACTTCCTGATCCGCTGGATGCTCCAGCGCTACTTCCAGCACCGGATGCAGACCCTGAATATGAACCACTTCCTGATCCGCTGGATGCTCCAGCGTGACTTCCTGCTCCGCTGGATGCACCAGCGTGACTTCCTGCTCCACTGGATGCTCCAGCGCTACTTCCAGCACCGGATGCAGATCCTGAATATGAACCACTTCCTGATCCGCTGGATGCTCCAGCGTGACTTCCTGCTCCGCTGGATGCACCAGCGTGACTTCCTGCTCCACTGGATGCTCCAGCGCTACTTCCAGCACCGGACGCAGATCCTGAATATGAACCACTTCCTGATCGGCTGGATGCTCCAGCGTTACTTCCTGCTCCGCTGTATGCTCCTGAACTGCTTCCCGCCTTGGAGCCAGATGCAGATCCTGAACGTGAACCACTTCCTGATGCACTGTATGCCCCAGAGCTACTTCCTGCCTTGGAAGCTGATGCAGATGCTGACTGTGAACCACTTCCTGATCCGCTGTATGCTCCAGCGTTACTTCCTGCTCCGCTCGATGCTCCAGCGCTACTTCCAGCACCGGATGCAGATCCTGAATATGAACCACTTCCTGATCCGCTGGATGCTCCAGCGTGACTTCCTGCTCCGCTGGATGCACCAGCGTGACTTCCTGCTCCACTGGATGCTCCAGCGCTACTTCCAGCACCGGACGCAGATCCTGAATATGAACCACTTCCTGATCCGCTGGATGCTCCAGCGTTACTTCCTGCTCCGCTGTATGCTCCTGAACTGCTTCCCGCCTTGGAGCCAGATGCAGATCCTGAACGTGAACCACTTCCTGATGCACTGTATGCTCCAGAGCTACTTCCTGCCTTGGAAGCTGATGCAGATGCTGACTGTGAACCACTTCCTGATCCGCTGTATGCTCCAGCGTTACTTCCTGCTCCGCTCGATGCTCCAGCGTTACTTCCTGCACGGGATGCAGATCCTGATCCGGACCATGCACCACTTCCCGCCTTGGAGCCAGATGCAGATCCTGAACGTGAACCGCTTCCTGATCCGCTGTATGCTCCGGCGTTACTTCCCGCTCCGCTGGATGCTCCAGAGCGGCTTCCAGCCTTAGAAGCTGACGCAGATGCTGAGTGTGAACCACTTCCTGATCCGCTATATGCTCCAGCGTTACTTCCTGCACCAGATGCAGATCCTGATCCGGACCATGCACCACTTCCCGCCTTGGAGCCAGATGCAGATCCTGAACGTGAACCGCTTCCTGATGCGCTGTATGCTCCTGAACTGCTTCCTGCCTTAGAGGCAGACGCAGATCCTGAATGTGAACCACTTCCTGATCCGCTGGATGCTCCAGCGTTACTTCCTGCTCCGCTGTATGCTCCTGAACTGCTTCCCGCCTCGGAGCCAGATGCAGATCCTGAACGTGAACCACTTCCTGATCCGCTGTATGCTCCAGCGTTACTTCCTGATCCGCTGGATGCTCCAGCGCTACTTCCAGCACCGGATGCAGATCCTGAACGTGAACCACTTCCTGATCCGCTGTATGCTCCAGCGTTACTTCCTGCTCCGCTGGATGCTCCAGCGCTACTTCCAGCACCGGATGCAGATCCTGAATATGAACCACTTCCTGATCCGCTGGATGCTCCAGCGTGACTTCCTGCTCCGCTGGATGCACTAGCGTGACTTCCTGCTCCACTGGATGCTCCAGCGCTACTTCCAGCACCGGACGCAGATCCTGAATATGAACCACTTCCTGATCCGCTGGATGCTCCAGCGTTACTTCCTGCTCCGCTGTATGCTCCTGAACTGCTTCCCGCCTTGGAGCCAGATGCAGATCCTGAACGTGAACCACTTCCTGATGCACTGTATGCTCCAGAGCTACTTCCTGCCTTGGAAGCTGATGCAGATGCTGACTGTGAACCACTTCCTGATCCGCTGTATGCTCCAGCGTTACTTCCTGCTCCGCTCGATGCTCCAGCGTTACTTCCTGCACCGGATGCAGATCCTGATCCGGACCATGCACCACTTCCCGCCTTGGAGCCAGATGCAGATCCTGAACGCGAACCGCTTCCTGATCCGCTGTATGCTCCGGCGTTACTTCCCGCTCCGCTGGATGCTCCAGAGCTGCTTCCAGCCTTAGAAGCTGACGCAGATGCTGAGTGTGAACCACTTCCTGATCCGCTGTATGCTCCGGCGTTACTTCCTGCTCCGCTGTATGCTCCAGAGTTACTTCCTGCTCCGCTCGATGCTCCAGCGTTACTTCCTGCACCAGATGCAGATCCTGATCCGGACCATGCACCACTTCCCGCCTTGGAGCCAGATGCAGATCCTGAACGTGAACCGCTTCCTGATGCGCTGTATGCTCCGGCGTTACTTCCCGCTCCGCTGGATGCTCCAGAGCGGCTTCCAGCCTTAGAAGCTGACGCAGATGCTGAGTGTGAACCACTTCCTGATCCGCTATATGCTCCAGCGTTACTTCCTGCACCAGATGCAGATCCTGATCCGGACCATGCACCACTTCCCGCCTTGGAGCCAGATGCAGATCCTGAACGTGAACCGCTTCCTGATGCGCTGTATGCTCCTGAACTGCTTCCTGCCTTAGAGGCAGACGCAGATTCTGAATGTGAACCACTTCCTGATCCGCTGGATGCTCCAGCGTTACTTCCTGCTCCGCTGTATGCTCCTGAACTGCTTCCCGCCTCGGAGCCAGATGCAGATCCTGAACGTGAACCACTTCCTGATCCGCTGTATGCTCCAGCGTTACTTCCTGCTCCGCTGGATGCTCCAGCGCTACTTCCAGCACCGGATGCAGATCCTGAACGTGAACCACTTCCTGATCCGCTGTATGCTCCAGCGTTACTTCCTGCTCCGCTGGATGCTCCAGCGCTACTTCCAGCACCGGATGCAGATCCTGAATATGAACCACTTCCTGATCCGCTGGATGCTCCAGCGTGACTTCCTGCTCCGCTGGATGCACCAGCGTGACTTCCTGCTCCACTGGATGCTCCAGCGCTACTTCCAGCACCGGACGCAGATCCTGAATATGAACCACTTCCTGATCCGCTGGATGCTCCAGCGTTACTTCCTGCTCCGCTGTATGCTCCTGAACTGCTTCCCGCCTTGGAGCCAGATGCAGATCCTGAACGTGAACCACTTCCTGATGCACTGTATGCTCCAGAGCTACTTCCTGCCTTGGAAGCTGATGCAGATGCTGACTGTGAACCACTTCCTGATCCGCTGTATGCTCCAGCGTTACTTCCTGCTCCGCTCGATGCTCCAGCGTTACTTCCTGCACCGGATGCAGATCCTGATCCGGACCATGCACCACTTCCCGCCTTGGAGCCAGATGCAGATCCTGAACGCGAACCGCTTCCTGATCCGCTGTATGCTCCGGCGTTACTTCCCGCTCCGCTGGATGCTCCAGAGCTGCTTCCAGCCTTAGAAGCTGACGCAGATGCTGAGTGTGAACCACTTCCTGATCCGCTGTATGCTCCGGCGTTACTTCCTGCTCCGCTGTATGCTCCAGAGTTACTTCCTGCTCCGCTCGATGCTCCAGCGTTACTTCCTGCACCAGATGCAGATCCTGATCCGGACCATGCACCACTACCCGCCTTGGAGCCAGATGCAGATCCTGAACGTGAACCGCTTCCTGATGCGCTGTATGCTCCTGAACTGCTTCCTGCCTTAGAGGCAGACGCAGATCCGGAATGTGAACCACTTCCGGATGCACTGTATGCTCCAGCGCTACTTCCAGCACCGGATGCAGATCCTGAATATGAACCACTTCCTGATCCGCTGGATGCTCCAGCGTGACTTCCTGCTCCACTGGATGCTCCAGCGCTACTTCCAGCACCGGACGCAGATCCTGAATATGAACCACTTCCTGATCCGCTGGATGCTCCAGCGTTACTTCCTGCTCCGCTGTATGCTCCTGAACTGCTTCCCGCCTTGGAGCCAGATGCAGATCCTGAACGTGAACCACTTCCTGATGCACTGTATGATCCAGAGCTACTTCCTGCCTTGGAAGCTGATGCAGATGCTGACTGTGAACCACTTCCTGATCCGCTGTATGCTCCAGCGTTACTTCCTGCACCAGATGCAGATCCTGATCCGGACCATGCACCACTTCCCGCCTTGGAGCCAGATGCAGATCCTGAACGTGAACCGCTTCCTGATGCGCTGTATGCTCCCGAACTGCTTCCTGCCTTAGAGGCAGACGCAGATCCTGAATGTGAACCACTTCCTGATCCGCTGGATGCTCCAGCGTTACTTCCTGCTCCGCTGTATGCTCCTGAACTGCTTCCCGCCTTGGAGCCAGATGCAGATCCTGAACGTGAACCACTTCCTGATGCACTGTATGCTCCAGAGCTACTTCCTGCCTTGGAAGCTGATGCAGATGCTGACTGTGAACCACTTCCTGATCCGCTGTATGCTCCAGCGTTACTTCCTGCTCCGCTCGATGCTCCAGCGTTACTTCCTGCACCGGATGCAGATCCTGATCCGGACCATGCACCACTTCCCGCCTTGGAGCCAGATGCAGATCCTGAACGTGAACCGCTTCCTGATGCGCTGTATGCTCCTGAACTGCTTCCTGCCTTAGAGGCAGACGCAGATCCTGAATGTGAACCACTTCCTGATCCGCTGGATGCTCCAGCGTTACTTCCTGCTCCGCTGTATGCTCCTGAACTGCTTCCCGCCTTGGAGCCAGATGCAGATCCTGAACGTGAACCACTTCCTGATGCACTGTATGCTCCAGAGCTACTTCCTGCCTTGGAAGCTGATGCAGATGCTGACTGTGAACCACTTCCTGATCCGCTGTATGCTCCAGCGTTACTTCCTGCTCCGCTCGATGCTCCAGCGTTACTTCCTGCACCGGATGCAGATCCTGATCCGGACCATGCACCACTTCCCGCCTTGGAGCCAGATGCAGATCCTGAACGTGAACCGCTTCCTGATGCGCTGTATGCTCCTGAACTGCTTCCTGCCTTAGAGGCAGACGCAGATCCTGAATGTGAACCACTTCCTGATCCGCTGGATGCTCCAGCGTTACTTCCTGCTCCGCTGTATGCTCCTGAACTGCTTCCCGCCTTGGAGCCAGATGCAGATCCTGAACGTGAACCACTTCCTGATGCACTGTATGCTCCAGAGCTACTTCCTGCCTTGGAAGCTGATGCAGATGCTGACTGTGAACCACTTCCTGATCCGCTGTATGCTCCAGCGTTACTTCCTGCTCTGCTCGATGCTCCAGCGTTACTTCCTGCACCGGATGCAGATCCTGATCCGGACCATGCACCACTTCCCGCCTTGGAGCCAGATGCAGATCCTGAACGTGAACCGCTTCCTGATGCGCTGTATGCTCCTGAACTGCTTCCTGCCTTAGAGGCAGACGCAGATCCTGAATGTGAACCACTTCCTGATCCGCTGGATGCTCCAGCGTTACTTCCTGCTCCGCTGTATGCTCCTGAACTGCTTCCCGCCTTGGAGCCAGATGCAGATCCTGAACGTGAACCACTTCCTGATGCACTGTATGCTCCAGAGCTACTTCCTGCCTTGGAAGCTGATGCAGATGCTGACTGTGAACCACTTCCTGATCCGCTGTATGCTCCAGCGTTACTTCCTGCTCTGCTCGATGCTCCAGCGTTACTTCCTGCACCGGATGCAGATCCTGATCCGGACCATGCACCACTTCCCGCCTTGGAGCCAGATGCAGATCCTGAACGTGAACCGCTTCCTGATCCGCTGTATGCTCCGGCATTACTTCCCGCTCCGCTGGATGCTCCAGAGCTGCTTCCAGCCTTAGAAGCTGACGCAGATGCTGAGTGTGAACCACTTCCTGATCCGCTGTATGCTCCGGCGTTACTTCCTGCTCCGCTGTATGCTCCAGCGTTACTTCCTGCTCCGCTCGATGCTCCAGCGTTACTTCCTGCACCAGATGCAGATCCTGATCCGGACCATGCACCACTTCCCGCCTTGGAGCCAGATGCAGATCCTGAACGTGAACCGCTTCCTGATGCGCTGTATGCTCCTGAACTGCTTCCTGCCTTAGAGGCAGACGCAGATCCTGAATGTGAACCACTTCCGGATGCACTGTATGCTCCAGCGTTACTTCCTGCACTGCTGGATGCACCAGCGTTACTTGCTGCTCCGCTGGATGCTCCAGCGCTACTTCCAGCACCGGATGCAGATGCTGACTGTGAACCACTTCCTGATCCGCTGTATGCACCAGCGTGACTTCCTGCTCCACTGGATGCTCGAGCGCTACTTCCAGCACCGGACGCAGATCCTGAATATGAACCACTTCCTGATCCGCTGGATGCTCCAGCGTTACTTCCTGCTCCGCTGTATGCTCCTGAACTGCTTCCCGCCTTGGAGCCAGATGCAGATCCTGAACGTGAACCACTTCCTGATGCACTGTATGCTCCAGAGCTACTTCCTGCCTTGGCAGCTGATGCAGATGCTGACTGTGAACCACTTCCTGATCCGCTGTATGCTCCAGCGTTACTTCCCGCTCCGCTGGATGCTCCAGAGCTGCTTCCAGCCTTAGAAGCTGACGCAGATGCTGAGTGTGAACTACTTCCTGATCCGCTGTATGCTCCGGCGTTACTTCCTGCTCCGCTGTATGCTCCAGCGTTACTTCCTGCACCAGATGCAGATCCTGATCCGGACCATGCACCACTTCCCGCCTTGGAGCCGGATGCAGATCCTGAACGTGAACCGCTTCCTGATGCGCTGTATGCTCCTGAACTGCTTCCTGCCTTAGAGGCAGACGCAGATCCTGAATGTGAACCACTTCCGGATGCACTGTATGCTCCAGCGTTACTTCCTGCTCTGCTGGATGCACCAGCGTTACTTCCTGCTCCGCTGGATGCTCCAGCGCTACTTCCAGCACCGGATGCAGATGCTGATTGTGAACCACTTCCTGATCCGCTGTATGCACCAGCGTGACTTCCTGCTCCACTGGATGCTCGAGCGCTACTTCCAGCACCGGACGCAGATCCTGAATATGAACCACTTCCTGATCCGCTGGATGCTCCAGCGTTACTTCCTGCTCCGCTGTATGCTCCTGAACTGCTTCCCGCCTTGGAGCCAGATGCAGATCCTGAACGTGAACCACTTCCTGATGCACTGTACGCTCCAGAGCTACTTCCTGCCTTGGAAGCTGATGCAGATGCTGACTGTGAACCACTTCCTGATCCGCTGTATGCACCAGCGCTACTTCCAGCACCGGACGCAGATCCTGAATATGAACCACTTCCTGATCCGCTGGATGCTCCAGCGTTACTTCCTGCTCCGCTGTATGCTCCTGAACTGCTTCCCGCCTTGGAGCCAGATGCAGATCCTGAACGTGAACCACTTCCTGATGCACTGTATGCTCCAGAGCTACTTCCTGCCTTGGAAGCTGATGCAGATGCTGACTGTGAACCACTTCCTGATCCGCTGTATGCTCCAGCGTTACTTCCTGCTCCGCTCGATGCTCCAGCGTTACTTCCTGCACCGGATGCAGATCCTGATCCGGACCATGCACCACTTCCCGCCTTGGAGCCAGATGCAGATCCTGAACGTGAACCGCTTCCTGATCCGCTGTATGCTCCGGCATTACTTCCCGCTCCGCTGGATGCTCCAGAGCTGCTTCCAGCCTTAGAAGCTGACGCAGATGCTGAGTGTGAACCACTTCCTGATCCGCTGTATGCTCCGGCGTTACTTCCTGCTCCGCTGTATGCTCCAGCGTTACTTCCTGCTCCGCTCGATGCTCCAGCGTTACTTCCTGCACCAGATGCAGATCCTGATCCGGACCATGCACCACTTCCCGCCTCGGAGCCAGATGCAGATCCTGAACGTGATCCGCTTCCTGATGCGCTGTATGCTCCTGAACTGCTTCCTGCCTTAGAGGCAGACGCAGATCCTGAACGTGAACCGCTTCCTGATGCACTGTATGCTCCAGAGCTACTTCTTGCCTTGGATGCTGATGCAGATGCTGACTGTGAACCACTTCCTGCTGCGCTATACGCGTCAGAATTACTTGCTGCATTAGAGGCAGATCCGGCGCCACTCCATGCTCCCGAATCAACTCCTACTCGCCGTGAAGATATACTTTCTACGTCCCAGACATCATTCGATTCTTTCATCGTAATGACGGCTTCGTTATCGTCGCCTGGACGGATTCTTTCGATTTTCCATCCTTCTATTTCTGCTAAGCGTTCTATGTCAATTTCCATCTCAATCTCCTTTCCTGCTGCACCCTCTCCATCTTGTTCGATGATGATATCCAAAAACAACGGATCCGGTTCTCCGTGATTGATCGTTTGCACCGATCCATAGTTGGGCACCACCAAGCCTTGACAAACCAATAAGGTTAGAATCCCAGTTAGAACCTGCATCGTGGAAGATATTCCAGGCTCTGTGGCTCATCTTTTTGGGGCCACGTTTATATACATTTCTATCAACTGAATCAACACTCTCCCACACGTGCATTCCGCATCGTAGTGCTCTTTTCTCTTCGCACCATTTGTGTTTTCCGTGTAATTATTGGTGTATTCTTTGTTATCTCTTTTGAATAACATGTGGAATAGCGTCACTTATCATCGACGCTTATTATCATGATCATTTTGAAAAGAGGCGTACAGATTTCCAATTTTTATGTCGAATTCTATTTGAAAACTGGTCTTCTTATTAGGGACTTTTCCTTAGTCCTCCAACTAGAATTTTTTTCTGTGTGCGCGTCATGTTTTAATTTTTGTCCGAATTGTCGCTGGGTATCGGATGTTCCTTGTTTCGATTCGTCGATAGCAGCGCCGTTCTCATCCACTCGACATGTATATAATGTTTTATTCTAAATAGTCATGTTTCTTTTTGTTTTTTTAGCAACATAGACATCCACCGCTCACCATTGGCTGGATGTTTCTGCTCCTACCTTTTCTTCCAGCTTCAAATTTGTTCGTTACCGTGGGTTTTGTCGTAGCCGAACGTGTTCTATATATTCCTAGGTAACGCAAATTTCTTGATGTTTTTATAAAGAAGTTATATTGCTTTTTCTGTATAATGAAATCATATATGTTTCATAGATAATATATATGCTATTTTTTCCAGTATTGGATGGATCCTTCTGGTAGCGTATGGTGTTCAAGTGACATGGACAGCGATACCTCGGCAGAGACGCTTAATTGCAGCTGCTGTTTTTGGGCTGCTAGTTTTGAGTTGCTGTCGCACAGCTACTAGAAATCGCGATTGGGTGTCACGAGAAACTCTTTTAAGGTTCGAACATACCCATGTACTTCAATATTTCTTGGTTCTACTGTACATGCGTATTTGTGGCACAATCTTTCCACTTGTTACGCATTTTCAGGCAAGTGATCGTTCTAACATTGTTTCTTATCATTTTAGGGCAGGCCTTCGGTCTCTGCCACATAACGCCAAAATGCATTACAATTTTGCCAATTTCCTGCGAGATACATCCCAATCTAACCGGGCTATTCTGCACTATCAACTAGCTCTCTGGTAAGTTTTTATTCACTGCCCAGTTGGATTAATTTCTCCTACATCATTTTTTCTGATTCGGTGGGAATCTTATTTCCACATTATCCACATCCTCCCAATTTTTTATTAGCTTGTTAAAAATTATTCAGTGTTTGTCAATGTTTCCAAAGATAATTCAAAAACATTTTATTTCGCGATAAAGAACTTGCCAAACCGTTGCGTGACGTGTTTCCGACGATTGTTGACAACTTAATCATGTAGTTATTACGTAGGTAGGAACGGATTTTCCGCACTTGACAAAACACTGATATTTGCGGATGCTTGCTCGTATCCTTAATAAATCCGTTGGCTGTTTCAATGTATTACAGTCGCATCGCAGCCAAAACAGTACGATCAAATCATCGCAAAATCTTTTTTCGCATACTTCTGTCGACAAAATGATACATCAGTGTTTATGCTTTATCATGTCCCTCAAACTTCTCTAGATTTTCGAAAGTATTGTTTAGGGTGCTGAAGTTTCTAGTTATTTTGTTTTCCGAAAAAAGGTCGCGTTTTGCAACTATTTAGCTTTAGAAAAAACAAAGAATACATCATATATTGATAACCTATTTATTTATTATTTTCAATTGTGCTTCGTATCGCCTTGCGGGCACTTCCGATCCCATCTCCATTACCTCGTATATATCACGGCACCGTATATTATTCTTGGGACGCCTTCCCCTCTCTCATCAGAGTGTAGCGCATGGGTACGATTTCCTTATGAACTAATATATTGTAATTGCACAAAAGAACAAGAAAAGTGGGGAATTTCTGTGCTCATATAAGCGACTATGTTTTGTACGTAATTTCAATCGGTTTAACATCGAAAACTCAATAAAACTGCTTCCCAGTCAGTAGCACAAGCCAGCACACGGCTTAGCAGTCAGATTTATAGGTGTCAGCCCACGCAAAACTTCATATGGGCGATCTTGTTTATCGACTATTGAAATCATAATTCAAAGCGAATAAAGGGCTGTAATTGGGTACTCCTAAGTGATTTTCCCAAAAAGTTTGAAAATATAGGAATGTGATCTGTATATGCTTCCTTAAAATCTAGCAAATCCAATATTTGGAAAATATCTGGTTCTTGCATGTGAAGCCGCCCGTTAGATGTCGATGGTGGTAGATACACCATTTTCTCTAATTAAATGTTGGCAACCGCCATGATGATAGACCGAGAGAGTCCCGATAAAACGTCATAGGTGACATTTATGCAACGCGATAACTCAACTATTTTAATTATTAGGATTCTAAGCTTTGTTCCACATAAATCAGATTTGTTTAATCACATAAGAAAATGATGCTTCATTATTTTTTGGCAAAGCAAAGGGCCGCGAATACGTCGCGAAGAGATTGAACCTTCATTGTTTATGTATGAAAAATGCTTCCATTTCTCGAATAATTAACCCAGCGACCTGTGTCGCTTCATCTTTCCATTTTTCAATGTTTGCCTATGACGGCGGTACTTTTACAGTTTTTTGTGACGTCTTAGCCAACCTTCTGTCTTGAATAAAATATTTGACCCCAAGCAAAGTCTTCCAAACATGTATAATAAAGTAAATACGTTAGATTGACAAACGATGCCTGTACTGTCAGTTAAGAATTACGCGAAACACGGCGGTGCCTCATTGCATACTGAGAATGGCCTTGAATCGACAATAAAACCTGCAAAGATTAAATCTTCACGAACCATGAACTCTCTAGATTGAATCTTTCCGAATCATGGTACGATCTTATATGTATTCGTACTTGTGGACTTCTCTCGTTATGTTTATTGACTTCGAATGGCAACTGGAAGAGGCAGGTGTAATGGAAATTTTAAAAATACACGAAGAACATCATTCCAGAGAATGCAGAAATAACAATTTCCCGGCACCCTTAATAATAGAGACCGGTCCAATATCACTATAGCAGGACCTATATGTGCAACTGAAGCTACATAGAGTGAAGCTGAGTGAAGTGGGGGAGGACACCCGCCCATGCAGGCCTGTGATATGCGAGTGAATGTGCGTCGATTCTATAGGAACGTGCGTATCCATGCGTATCGTTCAGGATCCAATGTATGTGACCCTCTTTGTCCATCCATGTGATGCCCTCTCCCTCTTCCCCCAATAGACTTTGACAAAATATCGCAATATTTTTCTGCGAAGGTACAGTCAATTTGGCAAATGACGCTGAAATGTTTTATCGTGACTGCGGTAAAAGTGGCTTAGCGCGGTGTCGCTGGGTGCAGTGTCGTGGGTGTCCATAGATGGGCAACAGTCGAACGCGTAAATTTGAATAGCGATTTTTATAAAAACGCTGCGCAAAACTAAGATCTACCATCTCTAAAGACTAGTATGAAAAATGGTATCTCCTATAAGTAAACTAGGGAACGTAACGAAAATTGAAGGCACTTGAATAATGATTGACCATTGGGCTGTTTATTCACCTTCCCAGTAATTTACCAGAATTAATTTGCTTATTGTTCAACATGCTGTGGGTCTAATGTTTATAATAACTGGTAAGTTACTAAACTTTGTTGCATTATTACGCACATGATATATTGCCTTTCCAGAAAAGCTGCTATTTTTGTTCAATTGCAAAAAAAAACTGCAGCATTCAAAGTATGTTACAGAAAACTCTGCAGTATTCAAAGCATTTTGCAGAAAAGTTCCGCAGACGAAACTGCAGAAAAGTCAACACGCGTGAAATAAAATGGCGAAGGGGAAGCAAAGGCCATTCAGGGAAGCCCCTATTCAGGCAAAATGCAAAAATGTTTTTGCATGAACCCGACAAAAGCCATTATATTGCATCATGGATGCTGCCACCCAAGTGATTTCAAACCATTCTCAGCCGATCACGGAATATCTGTCTGCACTCCCACCCCCCTCCCTCTCTCTCGAATCACTTTCTCATCATACAAAATCTTAGGAGAGACAGAGAGAGAGAGAGAGAGAGAGAGAGAGAGAGAGAGAGAGAGAGAGAGAGAGAGAGAGAGAGAGAGAGAGAGAGAGAGATTATTTATACCTCGGTTGGAACCTTTAGGCAATGTGTTACATTGCGGGTAAGTATTTAAAATAATAATAATGATAGATAATTTGGGTGATAAACAAGGTATAATAATAAGATACGGCTAAATATAATAAAAATGAATAATTATAAATTAGAAAATAGCATTAAATGAATAAAGCTATATAACTCGAAATAACCTAAAGTATACGTACGAAATAAAATGAAGAAATGCGTAATAAGGTTATGCGGGTGTTAAAAGAGAAGGAAGTAATTGAGAAAATCTATAAGAGTGTGAGAGGTAAAGCTCTGCATGACCAACCTAAATTTGGCATGACATCAAACCAAAGCAACGAAGTTATAATTTTCCATACAGCACGAGCACCGCTAAATGCCATACTCGCCAAATTGCCCGTGATATTTAACCCGAAAGTGTGCCTCGCAGATAGGTCGAACTATTATTGTTCACCTCCGGCTTGAAAATCCGAAATAATTCTGAAAAATAGCATTCGATGAGTGATTTAGTGAGGTAATTAGCGGTACCGCCTCCAGTTATTCTGATACCGGCAGTATTGTAGTTTTGGGGGCTCACAACTGAAAAAATACTCGATAGAAAAGTACTTATCCATGGTATTTGTAAAAGCTTTCGAGCTAAGCCATAGGAATATACAATACAGAACTGAGGTTCTAATTCATACATTCGAAGTTGACCCCCACATGACCTCGGCGGTTATACCCAAGATCAAAATGGCATTTCCATCTTCCTCCTCTCTGCAATCAAACCGACTTTTATCTAAAAAAATTTTCATTATGAGGAGCCGTACGCAAATTACATAGCGTAATTGCAGCCAGGGGATCGGCCAGGCGTTACGAGCTCCGTACGTGAGGGGGGGGGGGTCAAGGTTTGCGTTACCTGACGATTTCAAAACTGCCAGAAATAGCAAAATTTCTACATGTTCAAGTTTCTTATTTAAACCTCGCGTGCAGTTTTACGGTGGACAGCTCGCAGCTTTCTATACGCAAAGTCAGTTAAGGGGGAAAGTCACTGTGCAAGAAGTTGCACAGTAGCTTTCCCACATCCCCCAAGCAAAATTTTGAGGACATTTTTTTTTAATTCTTGAAAGTACATGTATTGAAAAATATGCTGGCAACATTTTTATTCACAAGACCGAAAATTGACGGAGTTGTAGTCACTTTAGTGAGAACAAGTAATACGACCGGTTAGTGCCCACAGTCCCTACAGGTGTGGCATAATTTACAATAGATTAAGTACAGGCTCTTATTATTTTGTGAACTATCATGAAGATGGAGAACCGTCATATCGCCCGCGACTAGATACTTCAATGTAAGTATCAATATTCTAGAAAAAACATAACTTTATATAAAGAAACACGGAACGAAAACTTTGATCGCGTTTTTCTCGAAACTAGTTTTTCGACCTTGTCCGAGCGAATACTTAAAAACTTTTCAACCGTTTTTCAATAAAAAAAAAACATTTTTGTAATCGCAGTGACTAAGGTTGTACGTATCCGCGTTTTTAACATTTCATAATTAATATTTTTAACGACTGCTTGAATACAGAAAAAGGACCTTGAAAATAGAAAAAAAATGTCCAAACTATCGGCATTTTGTAAAAAAAACCAAAATAAAAAACGGCTACGCATAACGATAGCTACGTTTGTATAGATATCGATAAATTGTTGACTTTTAATTTACAGATAACCTTTCATAAAGATATCGGTGGGACAATGAAGAGGATTTTTTTTCGTCATCAAATTAAGCCATATATCTCGGTTAATTTTTAAGATTTTTTCATAAAAATTGGTATAAAACTAGATGAATATATACTTCATAAAATGAGTATAAACACGATCCTTTCATAATTAGTTATGCATACGAAAAAATCGCAATTATTGACGACAAAACATCCGTTACGTAACGGATTGGGGGGGGGGAGGTGTTCTGGCAAAGCGTCACGTGGGGGGAGGGGGAGGGTCAAAAATGGGGAAATTTTGTTTTACATACTTTCTGTACGCCTCCTAATCTATAGTTTTCGAGACATAACCTCGTAACACTTCATCTGAAACACCCTGTATATTGCGTCAGACGCAAACGTTATATACATACACGTATATTTACTCGTTTCAGGCTGTGGCCGTCATACGCGAGTGCTCACAACAATCTCGGTACATTGACGGCGGGTGATCAGGCGGAAAGACATTTTTTGGCAGCAATTCATGCACAGCCAAGTCACGTAAACGCTCATTACAATCTCGGTCAACTATACAGGTGAGTGGATATATTCGCAGGGTGCAATATTCCTCTGGCTGCCGTTTCGCAGTTACCCGCTGAAAGTGATTAAAACAGTAATCCACAGAGTGCGGCGATTCAAAGAAATGTACATATGCACCGATACATGGAGGTGCATATGTACATTGCGCGAATGTTACAACGCCCTAGTCCAACAATCTGGGATGTTAAACGTATCGTAAAATATACCCTCGGGTTTGATACGCAAAGTAGAGCCGTTTTCGAGTGCCGCATAATGTGTTCACGTTCCGTCCTGACTGACCGCTCGTCCTAGCCCCGTAATGTTTTTCCTCAAGCGCTCATCCGTCTGTACCACGCGCCAGCGTTGCGATAATTGTACGACCATTAATTACCGAAACACACGCACACCCACACACACACACACACACACACACACGCACGCACGCACGCACACACACACACACACACACACACACACACACACATATATATATATATATTTAAATAAGGACTCGTCTGGTCGTTACCTGCCGCTGATAGAACGGCCATTCAAACTCAACGCACGATGGCTAATGAAAAATTAGATCGTCTAATATAAATGGAGAATATTGTTTCGATCGATGCGCGACTGTGGCGAGTTCCCTTGTCAAGCAGCTCTGGCCCAATACATTACTTGGTTGGGTAATCATTTGGCCGTGCCAATAACCGATTGGAAGAGACAGTTCTGCCGCGTGAACTAAACAGAAACTCGGCCTAAAATATAGTTTTCGCCAGTTTCCCTGTGCCCTCGCGCAATAGGGCACGGAGGCATACCCGTGTAGGACAACCCCTTAAGGGGGTGAGCCCGTGTACCTCGTTGCGTGACGACGCCACCGGCCCGATGCTGGCCGACCAATATCGACGAGAGCGCGGCTCGTCAATTGGAAGTGATGCGGGTTTCCCGTAGGCACGAAGATCTGACACACAATCCTGAATTGTAACGCAGGGGCTAGTGGCCCACCGGCCCTTAAGGGGGTCGGGACTAGCCGATGAAGTTGGATTCGCGGGGGCAGTGGTTCGCCGCATGCTGCTGAGAGTTCGATCGGGCTCCCGGAGGTTGAACTACTTTATTAGCTCGCGCAACGGCCTGTAGAATCCTTAGAGGGTTGGAAACTCACTCGGCTTCATCAGTAGTTGCACGAGGACCCGCTTCCGAATGTAAACTGGTAGTCTTGCGTATGCTTGTCGCGATGATCCGGCGAATCCCGATCCCGGACCCAATGGTGGTCGTGTTGTTTAAGGCTACATAGCCAGGCACAGCACGTAAAATCTCTGACATTAATTTGTCCTCGCGCAAACGTAATAGCTAATGAAAAAAAAACGCGCGACAGGGGGGGGGCGTATCTTTCAGAAAGTAAAAAGAAATAGATGTCCTAAAAGCGCCAAAGCGCATCAAAAACGACATTCGACAAAACTGGAACTACTTATCTCCATTACAAAATCGGCAGCTGTGCTGTAACAATCGTTTTTCTCTGTTCCACATCGCGTACGGTTAACAACGTAGCATATGCCGGTTTAATTTGTGTCGATTAGGTTGTCCCTCTCGCCAAATGATTGTGTGGTGTTTCATGCGGTCGCCAATTGTAATCACGTGTGTAGTGGGATCCTGCTCGTGCAGTCGCGAAAATTGCCATCCGACGAAAACCCCCACTCATCACACACACACACACACACACACACCCAAGCGCGCGCGCACACACACACACAATCACTGATTTAAATGACAAGTTCAAATGGACAATTTACACGATGGTTAGTGGCATTTAATGAGAAGTGGGTAAGCTTGCGCCATCATGCTTTTAAACAAATTGATCTTACAATTGGTCCTGCCAGATTAGGCATCAAAATTGATCGCGCTTGATCGCCAATATGCATTACTATATTAATATACAATATATTAAAATCCAACATGTATGTATACACGTGGATGTGAAACAATAAAAAAGATAGTCGTTTATTGATTGATTTATTTATTTTCGAGATACATCCACAACTATCAAGTCTATATAAATATATATTCGGAGTACAAACAAGTCTCCGCCGTTTGACAAAAGGTGGCCCTACCAGGCGGTTATGGTTGAAATTGTCAGATGTAAAACGTCATATCGTAAGGTTGGACATCTGGCAAGACCATAAGCTTGAAATATTAACAATTTTGTATCAGCATCACATATTTTTTTTCGGGCGATAATGTCGTGTTTTGATTCGAATAAGCGTCATTTTCAGGAACACTTGCGTTTGGCACGAATCTCCATCCAATAATGCTTCCATTTCCACGTGTTCGTTTCGGCCTTCCGCTACGTTCTTTATCTTCGACGTCAAACTCACCGTTCTTCCCTCCCTCAAAGCAGCTTCACCATATGCTTCCACAAGAAATCGATGCGCTTCAGCTGCAGATTTCTTCAAATTAAAGAAGTAAAGATAAGTTATAAAGTTCCCGAAAATGACGCTAATTCGGCTCAAAACTCGACATTTTCGCACGAAAAAATTATGTGATGCTGATTCAAAATCACAAATGTTTCAAGGTTATGGTCTTGCCAGATATTCAACCTTACGATATGACGTTTTACATCTGACAATTTAAACCATAACCTCCTGGTGGTGCCATCTTTTGTATATTTTGAATATACGCAAATTCAATACCCATCAATTTTTGTTTTTTTCTTCTCCACAAAAATAAAAATATATACGTGGCCGATTACAGCCCCGTCTTTGCCCGCTATTCCCGAAACAATTGAACATAAATATTCAAAATAATAAATAACAAACGAAATAAATAATAGTGGAAAGAATCGATTTTGTGCCGTAAAATAATATCTATTCTAATTATATTTTTTTTCAGCTCTTTATGCCATTCTTCTCGCATTTTCGCTACCCTACTGATAATGTTGAAATTTGTTATAACTGGCGTTCGTATTACCAAAAAGATATTATACACATCCGTCAGCAAACGATGCACGATTCTAAAAGTGTCGCTCGTGGAAAATATGAGAGCGGGTTATTTTTTCAACGAAAAAGACGAGGGTTCGTTTATCCCTCTCTATACAACGTATTAAAAAGCGACTCCATGAATGGTGGGGGTATTCAAACTGTGCATGTGTAAACACGTCGTAACGTAACAGATTTGCGCTTTACGGTCAGAACCTGAATAACGGGTGATCGAGGTGCGACATGATCGTAGAAGTGAAAACCAAATTGATTACGTGAGCTCATCCACCATAAACCCTTCCGCCAACCTCATCGCTGAATCCGACACGCCGGATTTCTTCCATCATTTCCGCGATCTCGTACAAAGTGTTTTGCGTACGTCCTCGCGCCTACGAATCACTCGGCTGACTCTGCATGTTCAGCTTGTCACGAATACCAAAAAGCGCATCTGGTATTGATTCTTCGGGGCTGACCTCGAAGCTCGAAAAGAAATATTCCGGCCTCGCTCGTATACGGGGTATCCCATTTCGAGTAAAATACTATAACATCTCAAAAACTGCAGCCCTGATCAAAAACTTTTCCCAACAATAGTTGTATGGTTTTGAAGAGGAAATATCCCGCGTATAAATTTCTTAGAGTTAGCCTGATCAGCGTTAGGCCCCGATTGGGGTTTGATACGGGTAACACCTATTACAGACATCCTGATCCGGCCCCGTTCGGGCCGGAACTATTTAGGCCCTAAATAAGGCAATACTACAATGGCCCTGCGAAGGCCAGGGGGATCCTACTAAGGCCAGGGGTTCCTACTAAGGCTTGCCCTGATAGGCCCTACTAAGGCTTTCCCAGGTGAGGCCCTACTATGGCTTTCCCTATAACTGCCTCAGCAGTCGATAGATGCACATATCCTCATATTTTCCACACGGAAACTTCGATTTGACAGCATTGTAGCTTCGGAGTTTCGATGTTTGCCTGAATTCTATTAAAAAAAGGTGTTATGGACTGTCACGACACAACACCTCACGCAACTCGGATGCGTGTTAGAAGATTTCTTGTAAGGCGGAGAGAGAGGAATTATATATATATATATATATATATATATATATATACATAAGAGGTTAAGTTTGAAAAATCTATAGCATGTTATTCGATAAACCTATTTAATTATCACAGTGATATTAACTAATTTATATACTTTATGTGATACAACAAATAATTATAGGAATTCGTTTAGCCTTTTATGCCATATCTGCGACCAAGATGATACAAGCACTCGGTAGCATTGGGGCAGTGTGCGTAGCAATAGGTAGGTAGGTACTAGGTTCGAGTCCCATATAGGCGAAATATTTTCTTCGCATAAAAACATTTTAGCAGGTCAGGGAATGACGAATTATGATACAAAATCATTGTAGTAGAACTCTAAATTAGGTAGTTCATTTCATTTTGGATTTTTGAAATATTTTATACATATAGGATACTTGGATTTACAGCCTAGATTGTAAGCAAATAAAGATTTATTCGAATCGAATGTTTATTTATTTAATTTGAATACATTTAATATTCAACAAGAATAGCTGATACAAATAAGATCATTGCAGGCCGTGAGACATGGAAAAATCATATTGGATTTAAAAAAATTCTATTTAAATTAAATATTTCTTTCTGATTAGGCAACCTGATAGGGACCTCATCAGGCAACCAGGTCCGGCCCATATGTGACACAACGTTACATTTCCTAGTAGGGCCGTTTCAGGCTACCCGTGCCCTACCAGGGCAGTCATGCAACCTGAACGGGCCCTGATTTGGGCCCCATCAAAATTTCTACGCGGGATCATGTTCGGATTGTCCAATTTATGTTCGAGAAGGTCGCGGTCACATGACGGCCGACTTTCGTTTTTCACAAATAACCCTGTGTTTTTATCGAATGTTCAGATTGAAGGCGTTACCCCCACTTGTAGCGCAAAAAAGGCCTTTTTCATGAATTTTTTTAAAGAAAACTACAAAACTTTTTTAATCGATCAATATACCATCTTAAAAAACACATCTTGAAGAACTTTCAGTAATTTTTTTATTGAAAAATATTACATTGTTTAGTGGCAAATGGCCGTCAATGAAATAATGTTTTTATATACACGGTTTGCGGTGACCAACATTGCGGCGAAGTGGATCATTTGAAAAAAATGCGGATGGATTTAGTCAAATATAAGTATAAACTAGTTTTTAATCGAAGGATTTTAAAAAATATTAATTTTTCACAAAATGGCGGACAGTCAAAGTTAATGGTTCGATTTTAACGAAAAAAAAACGGCCGTTTTTTGGCTATAAAACGGCCATTTTTTTCGAAAAAAAAAATCGAACGATTAAAGACTACATTTTTATGTATTAAATAAGCCTGCAAAATTTCAAGAAGATCGGTTCATTAGTGTTCGAGTAATCTTGGTCACCGACTTCAGAAATGCCATTTTGAGAAAAACGCGTTTAAAGTTTCAATTTCAGTTTACACGAAGAAAATATTTTTTTTTGTAAACTTACATAGAGTAATCTATTCCCGGCCCATACAGAAGTATGGACCCGGATACTTATACTTCAAAAAAATGCAATAAAAAAATCGATTTTTTCAAAATCGCAAGTGGGGGTAAGCCCTGAAGGCGAATCAAACAAAACAAAAAATTCTAGCTTGATAATCGACGGAGTTACGGCACTTTAAAGTTGTCACAACCGCCGTAACATTCAGGGTGCCCGAATTCAAATAGAACGGTAATAATATCTCGAGAACGGTACGCCCAATCGATAAGTTTTCCGAAAAAAGTCATAGCGTTTCGCGAAGGGGTGTCAACCCTAAACGAAGGTCACCATTGGTCTCTCAACGGTCACCTTGTCATTTTATGACTCACATTCGTAATCTAATCGACGATAAGTTCAAAAAAGCGACAAAAACGTGTCTTTGGCTTGCAAATCGCCGAACTCAGAGCACTCCAAAGATGTCACAACTTCTGCCTATTGATCGCCTTTACTCGGATTTTCAGCAATATTACCCGAGGCGTATTACACAAAGTTCGCACTACGGGCGGCAACGGTCTCCAGGTTTTTCACTGTTCGATCAAAATAAACCACCCTGTGTAGTTGCATCAGTGCGCAGGCTGTATTCACGAAGCCGCATCTGCACAGTCACGTTCAAATTTTACCTGACACGATCACTGATTGCGTGCCGGCGACTCCTCGTGCACACGGGCCGCTCGGCCGTGCTGAACCAGATGTCGCTCTGATCAATATATCGCTACTTTATTCACTGTCACACATGGTCCACCCTATGCCTCTTCCTCCCCGCCTCTTGCTCTGGTCCCATAATCGTTATACTATTCCGATTCGCTTGAATTCGATATCGGAACCGCCTAGAGAGTTACGAGACCCGTCAAATCGGTGGCGATCGGTGTTCGAAATTTTTTTTTCAAAATAGTCGCCCCGACAACTATTGTAGGACAATATTATTGACATCGGTCAGAAGGATGGAAAACTTGTGGCGAATTCAAGATCGAACTTTTATTGCACATACCTACGTGTGAAAAGAAATAAAAAATAACTGTCCTTTCGAATTCATCGATAAAACGTTCGACACCTTCGTCGTCCTTTTTTCTTTTCGCTATCGAAATGTGTCAACAGTCGGGTAATTAAAGCTTATCGATAAAATCGTACTATCCACGAAATTATTATCAAAAAGAATATCATTTATAGTAAATGTATATATGTATACACCCTATGTAATATATATATATATATATATATATATATATATATATATATATATATATATATATATATATATATATATATATATATATATATATATATATATGTATGTATATATGTATATATATATATATATATACATTATCATGGCACAATTTCGAGCTCTATTTTCTTTCCTCTTTTCACGATCCAATTATCTTCTTTAAAGAAAATAACATTTTCTGAATAATTTATTATAATGATTTGTAACAAGCACCGTTTAGACGATATGTGTTATTATGTATTGTTGTATTATGGTGTCGCTCGTCACAGAGCACAGCTACGATTGGTCCGCAGTTTGACTAACGAGACCAACTGTGGGACGCATTACGATGCGCAGAAAACTGCTACCATTTCAGTTTTACGAATAAAACGTCCTACAATTTTATTTACGGACAAGAGCTTTAAAGAATTATTTTATAATAAAAAAGATTATAATTCTTGGGTGAGAAGTGTGAGGGAAATTTAAAAAATCTGTTTCTGAAGAAAAAAGGATTAATTGTTTTGAAAATTTTACAAAGCGTCAAATTTATGAGTGAGAAGAGCAGAAAACGGCGAAAATTGGAAATTCCGAGGCTCTTAAGCGACCACTAAATATTCATTAGGCGGCTAGAGCATTCGCGAGGTTAATTTAAAAATGATACAGCATAAAATTCATGGGTGAGAAGAGGACAAAAAAAAGATCGATTTTTTAATGAAAATTTAAATTCTTGGGAGGCTTGAGCGACCTCTAAATATTTTTTGAGCGCTCGCTGCTGTTGCGACAATTTGTTTTCTTTAAAGAAGATAATTGGATGGTGAGAAGAAGGAAAAAAACATAGCTCAAAAATATGCCCCCCCCCCCCCCATATATATATATGGGAAATTCCTCGCTATTGCACCTAGCCCGTGACCGCGACGATTTTTGGTTTTCCTGATTTTTTTTGTACAATTGTTTCCCATGAAAGGAATATCCACACCAATTTTTAGTTTTTTATCTCTTCTCTTTAAGGAATTATAATTTTCCAAAAAATGTCGATTTCGGAAGTTTTGGAAACGTTTAAACGCTGATAACTCCTGAACTAATAGAGATATCGACAAATATCACTATACCATTTTTTTCATTTTGGAGCATATTTCGTTAAAAAATTCTAAAATGAAAACTATATTTTTAAAAGTCGATCGCCTTTTTTTATCTTTTTCAAAAAAATCTCTAAAATAGAACGACCCATTCTATGATTTTTTCAGAATAGTCTCATCTTGGACCCATTTTTCCTTCTTTTTTCGAATTAATCATATTTTTTAAAAAATATCTTTATCATTTTAATATCCAATAATGCTATTAATGATTTCATGATTTCTTTGGCTTCGACAGGCCTGAAATGGTTTATTTTCGATTTGTGTTGAATTCAACAAGAAAAAATATTTGGAATTAGAAGAAGAAAAATCGTTAAATACAGCACAAATAAAAAATAAACTGTCACAGGCCTGTCAAAGCCGAATTGGAAATCACAAAATCATTAATAGCATTATTGAACATTAAAATGATAAAAATCTTCTAAAAAAATATGATTGATTCGAAAAAAATAGAAAGATAAAGTCTTAAAAGTCATAAAATGGGTCACTCTATTTTAGAGATTTTTTTGAAAAAAATAAAAAATGCAATAATCTTTTTAAAAAATAGTTTCCACTTTAGAACCAAAAAAAAAGTTGACACTGATAATTCATCATTTTTTTCATATTTTTTAACAAAATTATGCTTCAAAATAATAAAAAATTATATAGTGTCATAGTGACATTTGCCGATATCTCAATTAGTTCAGGAGTTATCAGCGTTTAAGCGTTTCCAAAATTTACAAAATCGACGTTTTTTGGAAAATTATAACTCCTAAAAGAAAAGAGATAAAAATTTAAAAATTGATGTGGATATTCCTTTTTACGGGTAAAATTTTACAAAAAAACGATCAGGAAAACCAAAACTGGCCGGAGTCACGGGCTAGGTGAATGGCGTCGAATATCCCATACATATTTATATATATATATATATATATATATATATATATATATATATATATATATATATATATATATATGCATATACGTGAAACATTCGGCAGGGGTGCAACATACTCGACATATGCACACAACGATGCTCTCGATATATATGTATACACACATACATATGTACATATAATACATTTTATCGAAATTTTAAACCGGTTGCGAGAGGCAGACTAAAATCAAACGAGCGTTTACAATCTCGACGGTAAATCTTCAATGGCGATGCTTCTGGCGCCGTGGCCAAAATTAAGATTTAATTAACGCGCGCGCCACGTGCTGGTTCTCCGCTGCGTGTATCCGGAACGGGGCAATATAGGAAAGGGGCGTGAATCCCAAGCCCGGGACTAATACGCGAGGGATGCCAACACGTCAGGCAGTTTTTTCGCCTAGCTTTTTCAAAATCCTTCCGCAGTTCGTTATGGCCGTGGGAAAACAGCGAAAGCTGTACGTCCCAACGGATTTATCGTGCACACTGCCCTATATAATGAGGATTTCTTATACAGATATATATTTTTATTTTGGTTGCCCCAAAATTGGAACTTCCTTCTCTGTGTAAGTCAGGGTTATTGGTGATACGTTCTAGAAAAACCAACAGAACGGAGGAGTGCATAATGATGCTGCAAAAGTGCGTTGCCCTCGATCCCGCCTATACACCGGCCTATTTGGTCCTGGCGAGATTGGCGACCGGCGACGCGACGGGAGTACTTCTGAGGCACGTCGTAAGACTGCAGCCGCGGAGCCCGGATCACCTGGCCGAGTACGCGTCGTGGCTTTATCAGAATGGTAGGTGTTCGACTTATCACTCGCAGAATTTCTGACTATTTTATGGGAATTTCTTAGCTCGCGGAAAATTTATTTCAATTTCTATTGAATTCTTTAAAATTGTTGAATGATTGATATTTGTAAGAAATATTATCTGTTATCTATATGATGGTATAATAGAATAGTGAATTCTCATTATTGCTGAGTGCGTTCAACTTAATTAAGTTAGTGCATTAATTTCGAAAGAAATGTCTCATAATATCAAAACTATTTTTATCTGCCATATTTATTCGCATAACTAGTGGAGTTGACGAATCAACGAATTTGCAGGAAAATGGCTGCCGTCCCTGAAATACTATCTCCGGGGTATGGAGATCTCGGCGTCCCACAGGTCGTCCCTCCTCGGCACAGCGAGGATCCTCCGGTCAAGAGGTCAATGGCCCCGGGTGCATCAACTGATCACGCGGTAAATGCACTTCCGGTCATACCGACTCATACTATTTTATAAACGTCTGTGAATTCTATGATTTTCTTAAACGTCGCATGCACTGTCGTACATGTTGGATGATGTGGAAAAAATTATCTGAGATATTGAAACGATATACATATATACATACATATAAATTTACTAAGGAAACAATATATACATACATACACATTCCATTCCATTCCATTGTTGGGTAAAGCCAGCAAAGAGTACGCACTCTATAGACTTTCATTTCTGGAAAAATCAGTTTTGATAACACACTTTGTACTTCTTATTTAAATTAAGCTTTCATCATTTGGGAACATTATTTTGAATATAAGTCATAAGTAACAATCTCGAAAAATATGTTTAAAAGGCTTATACTTAAAACTCATCTCGTGCGCGCTCTTGGGGTGCTGTGTCGAAAAGAGTGCGCACTGAAAACCATTCATAGAAGCCAAGAGTGCGCATATGAGGGCAGAGTAGTGGTAAGGAATAGTGGTAACAGTGCACACTCTTTGGGTGCATACTCGTACCAAATACGTGGTTTTAGTCTATGGTCACTATCGTTTTCGTAAGCAAGCTAAACGGCGACATAACCTCTCAATAAAAACATTTGGATCACAAATTTTAAGCATAATAATAACAATTGTTGGGTGCAAATTGATCGCAAACCTTACAAAACGTGTTTATAATTGTTAAAAAAATTAGATCAAACACATCGACAATCTATTATTAGTCATAAAATTGAAAATAAATACCCTAACGAAATAAGTTGTTGTCCGACCCTTTGACATGACATATGCAACTGACAGGTTAGATGGTCTTGCCATCGCAAGAAAAAATTAAGTCGTTACCCCCACTTGTAGCACAAAAAAAAGGCCTTTTTCATGATTTTTTTTAAAGAAAACTACAAAACTTTTTTAATCGATCAATATACCATCTTAAAGAACACATCTTGAAGAACTTTCAGTAATTTTTTTATTGAAAAATATTACATTGTTTAGTGGCAAATGGCCGTCAATGAAATAATGTTTTTATATACACGGTTTGCGGTGACCAATATTGCGGCGAAGTGGATCATCTGAAAAAAAAATGCGGATGGACTTAGTCAAATATAAGTATAAACTAGTCTTTAATCGAAGGATTTTAAAAAATATTCATTTTTCACAAAATGGCGGACAGTCAAAGTTAATGGTTCGATTTTAACGAAAAAAAACGGCCGTTTTTGGCTATAAAACGACCATTTTTTTCGAAAAAAAAAATCGAACTATTTGAGACTACATTTTTATGTATTAAATAAGCCTGCAAAATTTCAAGAAGATCGGTTCATTAGTGTTCGAGTAATCTTGGTCACCGACTTCAGAAATGCCATTTTGAGAAAAACGCGTTTAAAGTTTCAATTTCACAACGGATTCTTCTCTTTCAACGCTCATATCTCAGTCAATTTTGTTCGGGTCGACTTGAAATTTTCAGGACAAATTCTCAGATACTTATACTTCAAAAAAATGCAATAAAAAAAATCGATATTTTCAAAATCGCAAGTGGGGGTAACCCCTTAACCAATTAAAGCACTGCGTGCTCTTTGGTGGCGCGCACTCTTTGGTGGCTCTACCCTACACCCTCGCGCGTTTTTACGTATACCTTCCGAATTAAAGCCTTTTCTATCTCTAGCAGGGCAGAACAGGGCCGCTTAATTATGATTTTGTTCTAAGCAGTACAGTTCCGAATTAATGAAGTGATAAGTACTGATATTTTTAAGAATAGATAGTTTGTTTATTTAGCTACGTAACACCATAAAAATCCGTAGTGAAAACGTTACTTACTAGACTAAAATTACATGAATATCAAAAGAGGCAGCAGGCTCAGTTGACCCCGCTAGGTGGCGTCAACTGAGCCACCCCACGAGGCTACTTGAGCCAGTAAGATAATAAAGGTTTGTTTTCACAAGAGAAACGCAAACTAGAAGAAGAAAGCATAATTCTGTGTAATGTGTTATCTTTTGCCGCTTTTCGGATACTTTTGCCGTTGATGACTTCTTCTGCGGCACGTTTCATTAGATCATTGGAGACTACAGGTCGTTCAGATTTTCTCTTCTTCTTTCGCATCCTGAAAAAAACAAATACTTTTTGTAGAATGTTTGATAGGTACTTGGGGTAGGGTTTAAAGACCTGATTTTTAATGCAAATTGACTACAATTCAGTTATAAAATATACTAGCACAACAAAAACAATACAACCAGCAACTGTCGGGTTTCTCAAGCCATGCTCAGCCATGCTCAAGAGTCCCGTCCGTTTTGACTTAAATGATCCCTTTCCCATTTTTTTCACAAATTGGACCGAGCCACCCTAAGACTATTAATAATGATCTTTTTTAGTCTGTCATTGTATAAATACCCTATTATGAAATCACAATACACTTACCTACTTGATTGCCGTAACACCACAAGCATGGCTGCAAACCCTTTTCACTTCTTCTGACATCAACCACTTGTATCTGCGACGTCTGTGTGCTCTACCCTTCGGGGAAGCTGTGCAAAACCCATTCTCGTATAGGCGGCCTAAATATATGGGAATATGGCGACAATAGATTTTTTCATATTTATTTACAACAATTCCAAATCGCACCTTGCCCCATAGCTTGCTAGGGTATAAATAAACACATCAAATAAAATCTCTCTCTCTCTCTCTCTCTCTTTCTCTTGGTACAGCTAGACTACTTTTGTTGGACCAGAACGTGCTCTTGTGAACTTCCGTTGCACGCGGCGCTGAATTCGTCCGGAGGCCCCGTTCTCCGTGTTTGAATCCTTTTCCCCTGCCCCCCCCCCCCTTCCCGCCCATCGGGCTGTTTATGTTTCTTCCTACTAGCGACATTTCACTCCTTCTACGCCACACGCGCACACACACACACACGCGCATACATATATATGTGTATATGTATGTGTATGTATGTATGTTTGTGTAATTGGGCCAGAGTAACGTCGGTATGTGAACATACAAAAGTATCTGTGCTACGACTTATACGTAGGTACTCTGCCGAGGAATTGGGGCGTTCGTTCGTATACCACTTTTATTCCGCGTTTTGTTGATGGCCATGGGCATGTATCGTCTACTCTCTCTCTCTCTCTCTCTCTCTCTCTCTCTCTCTCTCTCTCTCTCTCTCTCTCTCTCTCTCTCTCTCTCTCTCTCTCTCTCTCTCTCTCTCTCTCTCTCTCTCTCTCTCTCTCTCTCTCTCTCTCTCTCTCTCCCTCCCTCTCGCAGCTTGCACAATATGCATGGTTTGGCAAATGTGTCACAACATTCCGAATTTAAATGCAAATATAAATCCCCAAGCCGGGCGGGTAGTGTACGGACAACCAAAATGGTGGAAACGCATGAACGAGACCGAAAGACCCGGTGAAAGACGGAGAGTGGGGAGGGGGGTGAGATGAGAGGTTTACAGCCACAAATTCATATATGTTTTTTGGCATACTATACATATCTATAATAGTTCAAAACAGTATATATAAATATATTTATATTTATGTATTTTGTGGTGCAGGGATATATTTATATATAAACGTATTTAAAAATAAAGATACAAAGACGCCTCACATCTTACTCGAAGGGTCGCAAAGGACCAGCGGGATCGCCCTCAAGAGTATCATATAGCCGTAAATATGCCTGCCGAAATGTCAACATCCGTGGAACGACACACGGGGGAGGACAACCATTTTTCCCCCATTTATTTTCACGCCCTTGCTGATTTAACACAAGGGACGAGGGTGACGTCCCTTGCCATCGCGGCCCAAACGATACTGAACGCATCAAAGTTTTCTATAAAAAAATCCCTTGTACCCTGCAGCTACGTGTGTATATCCCTTCTCCGAGGATGTTTCACATACGTTTGCCGCAACGGCTCCGAGCCCTCTATATTCCTGTTCCTATCCCCCGCGGGACATATTCTTGCCGCTGTTTTCGCTGATGCCGGAGGAAGCAAGAGGTAGCCAGGTCGTCGGATGTGAAGGAAAATGAGCCATGCTATGGTATATACGATGTCGGTAGAGAAATTGGATGGACCGAGGGCGGTCACGAAATCTGACACGATTAAGAAAATTTGTTCTCCCGCAGGGCGGAAAGTCGATTTGTTCGGAAAAACTTTGGAATCTCATTCCTCAGATCGGCTTTATACTTTTTTTTCGGTATCCGAGCGCACGCGGGATTCGGATATCTCGGACGATTGCGTTGATCGACGGCTTTTTGCCTCTCAGTCGCGGAAGTGAAAGGGTCAGGCTTGGAGGTCGTCTTTTTTGTGTGTGGGTATTGGATCGAAATTCGATGAGAGGGTGACAGAAATATTACAAATATTATGAATATTAAGTGACATCGTGGGACGAATAAACCAGACGCAGATCGAAAGATCGGTAAATCAACGAGTCTTTAGGAATTCAGCACCCGAGAACATTGGTCAACGGCATGTAGCAAATTATCCGGGAATATCATGATACCGTAATACACACAAAATGAATTGAACGATGGACGAAATTCCGATAAAAAAAAGCGAAAAGATGGAGAGATCGGTAAGCCAGCCCGGATTTCCACACCCTGGAATATGCAGAGGGCATAATAAAGGAATATTCACGTACACGCGTACACGGGACCGCAAGCATAAATCGGTAAACGCGTGTATGGCGTTGCCCTCGGGCAATGAGACAGGACTGTCAGCGCGGTCGCGGATCGATATATGTACGGTACAGATTCACGCATGATTACGCTCGGTGCAGGCGCCACCATGGCCCTACGACTCGTGTATGTAGCCCCGGCCCACGCTGAGGGAGAGGAGAGAGAGAGAGAGAGAGAGAGAGAGAGAGAGAGAGAGAGAGAGAGAGAGAGAGAGAGAGAGAGAGAGAGAGAGAGAGAGAGAGAGAGAGAGAGAGAGAGAGAGAGAGAGAGAGAGAGAGAGAGAGAGAGAGAGAGAGAGAGAGAGAGAGAGAGAGAGGAGAGAGAGAGAGAGAGAGAGAGAGAGAGAGAGAGAGAGAGAGAGAGAGAGAGAGAGAGAGGAGAGAGAGAGAGAGAGAGAGAGAGAGAGAGAGAGAGAGAGAGAGAGAGAGAGAGAGAGAGAGAGAGAGAGAGAGAGAGCCGCGTAAATGTGATTTGACTCGATAACGATCCTGGGCTTATTGGATCGGAGCTTCGATTCCAGCGGTGTTCCGAATGCCGTTTCCTCTCTTGCTACCGTCCCTCATTGCTCCCTCTTGCTTCATTGCCGGACGTACCACGACCGCCGTTATCCTCCCATATACGGCCCTCCTGTAAAAAACTACATTCTGTTTCCCTATACGCCATCTTATGTGTTCTTCTTTCAACTGCTTGAAAAATGTTACGTTTCTCAAAGTTCACACAATAACATTGTCAAACGTTTCAAATAAAACAAAATCTTACGAAGAGCATGAGAGTCTCCCTCTTTGTCGACCCAGTTCTAACATTCACATGAATTATTACACGAGCACTGCGCAGCTGCCGTCTCCTTGCGTAATGAACAATCGCTGTTGGACAAGTGAAATAGCTCCGTTTAGCTTTATACAGCACGGAGTATTACGGGTATAGAAGAGCGGTTGCTGGAAGGTGTGAAAAGTCTTGACGACGTAGCAATGGGGCGGGAGAGGGAGGGGGACACTTATAGGCTTCATTGGCGAGTCCACGGGATCGACCCGAAAATCGATTCACTTCACTTTAGTTCAACGAGAGAGCACGATTAAGGTGAACCACTGCAATACTCGTATGTACGTATCGAGCGAGAATGGACGAGCGTAAGTCATCGAGTAGGTATGTGCACTGCCGTATCGTGTAAATTGTGCTTTTTTGCTTCAAACCGATATATATATATATATATATATATATATATATATATATATATATATATATATATATATATATATATATATATATATATATATATATATATATATATAAGTAGTTTTCGTTACATATTTTCGTATATGTACAACGCAAAACACATGATCCGTCAATGGTTTGCATTGCCTGATCTTTTAGCATCCAATATGTATGTGTGTGTGTGTGTGTGTGTGTGTGTGTGTGTGTATATATATATATATATATATATATATATATATATATATATATATATATATATATATATATATATATATGTATGTATAGGTATATGTATACGTATATATATATACGCGTGTGTGTGTGTGTGTGTGTGTGTGTATGTATATATATATGTATAGGTATATGTATATGTATATATATAGGTGTGTGTGTGTGTGTGTAAAGGTGCACCCCACGCGAATCCCCTTAAAATCGCAGCGGCAACGGTGGCCCCTCTTTAAGAATTTCTTTTTTTTTCCTGCTGTGTTTCAGATGGCACCTGATGTTGCGGGCGAGGCGGGGCGGGCTTATATATCGGGGAGATCTTTACATACGCGCGTGGCAGCTGCAGAGCGAGTCACGAAGAAGGGCTCATCAGCATCAGCGCAATCTCTGCCTCGAAGTAAGTTTCAAAGGTTAAAATTATTTCAAAAAACTGTTTCGAAAATCCGAAAAAAATGGAAATTGAATTTCCGTAAAAATCGAGAGATAAGAGCATCGATGAAGGCACAACAAAATAATCAATAATCATTATAAATCAATTATCGTAAAAAGCAACAACCGTTTTAAAGAAAAATCAGGACTATGCAATAACAATGACGATGAAAAAAAATGCAATAACAGTCACGATGTGATTAAACGTTAATAAATACATTTGAAAAAACAAAATCCTGTTTCAATCATCCTCGTGATTTTTTTCCCGCAGGGCGATGATATAGTTTTCACGATAGATTGCTCCCTGCGCAATCGAAGGGTCCGATAGATGTTCATTATTCGCTGTTATTTTTTCGCTCGTATTTACGAACGTCGCAAAGGGGCGCGTGTGAAAGAGAAATGCGTGACATAAATCTCCTGAATAACGGAACGACCCGGATTAGATGTGTTTTTTTTTCATTTCACTTAAAACGCATATGTAAATAAACATGCATGTAGCAATTTCGAAGGAAAACAAAATAGTGGGTGAAAAAAGTATTCGCAACGCTCGTGGGCTCTGTGTATTCTCCAACGATTTCCATTGGCACACAGTATCAATATTTAAAATAAGCTATGGAATGAAAGAGTCTGTCTAAATATGATTCACTTTTTGGAAGAGTTGCTCGGAAACAAACGAAGTGTGCGTACACTTTTCCACCTCTATAAATACATACATACATACATTCATATATATTAAAGTACAAATATGGGAATAAGAAAGGAATAAACTCGTCTCGGTCTAGAAAACGTTTGCTGTATATGTGTACAACAAATCGAAAAAAATTCCCGGCACAGGACGAAACGGCCGGAAGAAAATGATAAAATACCGATCTCCGAATATTGCCGATATTTCACTGTTGCTTTAGGACTTCCGGTCTAAGGCAGAAAATATTTCGATCCATTAGAAAAAAAGTTCTCGCACAGCATTCGCGTTGAAGAGGAAAATATTGGGAGCTCGAAGTACGGTTTAAAAATTGTTCACGCCATACAGAAAATCGGAGGATAAATCTTCATTTGATAACAATATATTACGTATACTGTGTGTCCTGTTATGAATGGAGAACGCTGCAACTGTTAAGGAAATTTTATGAAAAAAGATCTTATACAGAATTTTCATACAATCCAATTCGAGCATCTGAAGTAAAAATAAATGTACTACGCATATCGTGCCAATTACTTTAAAATGTTGCTTAGTTATTGTCGATTCGTATTATTTGTAGAAATGTTCAGTTTCGTAAACTGAAATTATATATTCAGCATGTAGGCATGATTTGATTTATCAACGGTCACAGGATAATCCATTCACAGCAGGACGCCCTGGATATACATATATATTCAACCGATTTATACTCCGATTTTAGATATGACGAGAAAGGTCTTAAATCGCACTTCGAGCTCCGAATATTTTCCTCTTCAACCCGTATCCTGTGTGAAAATTTTACATTTATATTTATATACACACTACCGGCCAAAAGTTTCCAAACACTTTAGATAATTGCAAAACTTCCGATCACTGGATAATTATCAAATAATATTAGAATAATATAGTTCATTTAATTTATTATTTGACGAAGATATTATATACCTCTGTATAATTAATTATATTATTCTAATATAATTTCGCAATTATCCAAAGTGATCGAAAGGTTTGCAATTCTCTGAAGTGTCTGGAAACTCTTGGCCGGTAGTGTATATATATGGGACATTCCACACTATTTCACTAGCCCTTTACCCCGGCCATTTTTATTTTTCCTGAATTATTTTGTAAAATTGTACGCCATGAAATGATGATGAAAGAAATATACACACCAATTTTGAGATTTTTATCTCTTCTTTTCCAGGGGTTATAATTTTCCCAAACCCAAACAAAAAAATGTCAATTTCGGAAGTTTTGGGAGCGTTTAAACGATAACTCCTGAACTAATTGAGATATCGACGAATGTCACTATATTTTTTTTTTCATTTTGAGCATACTTTCGTTTAAAAAAAGTGACAAAGTTATCAATTATCAATGTCAACGTTTTTTTTTTGCTTCCAAAGTGAAATTTATTTTTTGCAAAATATGATTGCCTTTTTTATTTTTCTCTCAATTATATATTTCAGTCAGTCCACGAGTTATGAGCGTTCAAAACTTTCGAAATCGGCATTTTTTGACAAACTACAAATCCTAAAAGAGAAGAAATAAAAATCGTAAAATCGGTGTGGATATTCCTTTCATGGGGTACAATTCGACAACGAAAAATCAGGATAACCAAAAATGGTCGGGGTCACGTGCTTGGTGAAATAGCGTGGAATGTCCCAAATATATAAATATTTGGTCAGTGCGTATTGATGTTTGTATTTCATCGAGAAAAGATATAGAACAAAAAAAATGCATTCGAAATACGATACAGTGGATACTTTTCGCGCGATAATTTGCAAAGTATTTTTTGCCATACTTTGTCTGACGAATTTCGTCTCCGCCGTTCGAAATGTTTCCAGGAGACAGGATGTTCGACACCGCGAGTCGCCAGTGTATCGGTGCATCTCGAGCAGGACAGCAATCGATCGGAGCAATTGGAGAGAACGCCGCGTTGCGGGGTACGAAATTGTCGCGGATCGAGGAAGGCTAAGCCACCGCGGGTCGCCGCGCCCGCGTTACTCGTGCAGAATCTTCTCGAGACGCTTTAGCTCATATTGACGATGGAAGAGCGGCGATGACCACCTTGCTCGAGTTTGCTATTATCGCGGGTCCCCATCGCGTTATGTACACGCACGATCAACAGCCGAAGAAGAATCGCGCGGTCGTGTACGAGACGATGAGGACGGTGAGAAATTTTCGTTTGCTTGTCCGACGCGCGTCGCAAGCGACGAACGCGCTAATATCGTTTGCGTTATTTGTATTTGTTCTTTTTTTTCACGAAGCAACTACTAATCGTACGAGAATTTGCCTGGTAAACGAAACAAACAAAAAAAAAGGATAGAGAACGAGAAAACAAACCGAGCACGTACGGTTATTCCGAATCGTACTCCAAAGACGAGCGAGATAGATATTTTATTTTTACACAATACTTATTATTTATCATTGAGGGTTGATCAGCTACTGTCAGAAAGGGATTTTTTTCGCCTGAATCGATGACGTTTATGAATATATATACACAGGGTGTATTGTTATGAGTGGATAAAACTGTCGATAGGTCAGATTATGTCCCACTACGTATATGCTGAAATTTCCGTTTAGATAAAGACCCACGGTTTTCGAGATGAAAATCATCTGCTTTTGGTTTTTTCGCAGTTATTTTTACAAATGATAACTTTTTTGATACGGTTGTTTTTTTTTAAATATTCTTGGTTATTTGCTTTTATCGAGAAAAGTCTTCTTTTTAACCTTAAGGATGTATGGCAACTAATTCATTTACTACTGTTCGAATTGAAACTCACTGATATTGTAAAGGAAAATATCGAGAACTTTTTGAGATTAAAAAAACAAAATTTGCCCACGTGAATGCTGAAATAAACGAATTCAAAGTTGGGTCATTTAACACGGGGAACATAGGACTGTACGTCCAAAATTCCCTTTGCATTGGCAAAAAAGGTATTTCCGGAATACTCTTTTGTAAAAAAAACTTTTGTGCGGTATCGCTGTAATATGCATGATACGGTAAAAATAAAAAATCGACATGTGCCCATATATTTTGCGAGATATTGCGAGTTGAATGGGACCGTTTTCGTATTTCTTTAGCTCGTATGTCGTAACCACGACAACGTCAGGGAAAACATACATCAAATCAACAACTAAATTTGCAGTTAAAAATTGAAAATTCTTCTTTCTGTACCGCATGTTTTACTTTGAGCTGTGGTAAATCTCCTTTTTAGCTTTAATGAATATTACAATTATTTTATTTAGTCTTTAAATGCGATTTTTGCAAATTGCATAATCAGTTCTGTAACGACTCTGCAGTAGCTGCCATACATCCTTAAATGTTAAGGAAACTTTATGAAAAAAGATCTTATGTGGAATTTTCATACAAACCAATTCGAACATCTGACTTTGACAGCCTGCGGTGTAAAAAAAATGTCCTACGCATATCGTGCCAATGACTTCGAAAAGTTACTTAATTGTCGTCGATTCATATCATTTGTAGAAACGACATGCGAAAAACCAAAAGCCGATGATTCTTTTCAAACAATATCATACAGCCCGAAATCCCGAAAACCGAGGGACTTTTACTAAATTGAAATTTCAGCATATACGCTACTCCATAAGATTAAAGGTACAGAAAATTTCTTCAATTTTTTCAGTGTTTTTCGAAGCGCTGTATCTATGCAAAAATGCACGTATCGAAATGAAAAAAAGCATTTTTGAGCTAAAGTTATCGCGCGATCATGAGAAATACCCGTGAGAAACGACGCAACCGACCCAACCTCGAGCCAGCGTCACGCCAATCACATTCTACCATTGGCCGATAAACGGCAGCACTACCGGCTTAGTGTTGCGCCACGGTAGGAGTGATCTCTTCGGCCCAACGCTGGCATGTACGGTTGGCCAATAGTAGGCTTACCGGAAATCCTAACAGTTGGCCGGGTATTGGCCCAACATTGGGCTAAAGAGATCACGATCATCGGCTGACGGTTGGCGTGATCACCGGCCCATAGTAGAGCTAAGGTCGACTTCATATTGTTGGCGCAATATTCGGGCTAGTGTTGGCCCAGTGTAGGGCTGTCAAAACAACCCAATGCATAGCCAACAATTGATCAGATTCCTTGTGAATTTCTGTGCTTGATGATTGCTCATCGAAAGAATTATTAGATTCACTAACATCGTTATGCACAATCACTTGTTCGTGGAATGTTTCCAAATTTGTTTCACTATCTACTTGTCTTTTTGTTTCGTTGCCTCTGATCCTAACCTGCTGTAAAGAGTCTTCTAATTTTTCTCGTCGTTTTAACACTCGACGTTTCTCAATACTATCATAATAACTCGGCATTTTTTAATACACCACAAAACTTTAGTATAAATCAATTTTATTTTTAATAAAGTGAATTTCAGATAACAGTAATTATGAGTTTTTATTATCACAGGACGTAGAAAATTTCATGCAGCGATAATAAAAAAAATATATAATAATAATATACGTAAAAAAGCATTCTTGTATATATGTATGGACTATACCGTTCAAAGCCAGTGTTGGGCCAGGATTGGCAATTCGTCAGTTTGCCATGCTGAAAATAAGCTTTGGCAAAACCACGGTCAAACGATTGGCTCAGACTCAGGGCCTGCGCTCGCCCCGACAATTGGCCGACGGTCATTAATTAGTACTGGCCCAGTGTTGGCTCTTCGATGGTGTGCCGAGCTCCAATTCGAGACTGGCAAACCCATGATCGACCGATTGGCCCATGTTCGGGGCCAACACTGGGACCCGATAGTTGGCTGACAGTTGGTAATCGATATTTGGCCCAAGGTTGGGTGTTCGTTGGTTTGCCATGCTTCAAATGAGCACTGGCAGAATCGTGGCCAAATCATTGGCCCGTATAAAAGACCAACACTGGGTATTAGTGGTTGGTGCTATATATATATATAGGTATATATAGGTATATATATATAGGTGCTATATATATATATATATATATAATATCGTACCAAGCGTCGGCCGCATCTTAAGCGCCGGCAAATTTTTCACGGGTACCGGGAGAAAAGAATTTTCGAAACTTTCTTGTTTTTTTTCTAGGGTCCACGGACTTGGGATTTTTTTAAAGTTAAATTAATAGATGGGTCAGTTAGCTTGTTTATTCAGCTTCGATTTGGTTGTTTTATGGTCTCCCTATGTCAATTTTTGGCTGAGATATCTGAATTTGAATGAAATAAGATCGTTTTGTCTTCGATCATCGATATCTCAGCAACCAATGATCGCACAAGGAACGAAAGGGCAGCTTTGAAAAATCGAATAAATTTTGTACAAGAACCTTCCGTACATTTTTGAGAATTTTTGTTTCTTTGCACTTAACATTGATTTTAAAAAAGTACAAAAATGACTTTTTATAGTTTTTCAGTAAATCTACCACTACTTTACAAATATTGATGGAAAGATTAATGTTGCCAGGTTTTTTTTCAGCCTAATGTACTTCCAATATCCCTCTAATTTTCAAATTGATCTATCGAACCGTTTTTCCGGACCGATTCGTCAAAGTTTAACAAAACAATTAAAGGAACAAGTCTATTGTTCCTGATCGCCGTGTAATCATCATCAATATGAAAAGGCCAATTTTCTTCGACTTTTTTCACAAACTGGCACTAGTTGCTCGTCAATTTGAAAAAGCAAAAAAAATTCGAAAAAATAAAAGAGAACATGATTTTTTATTATTTTTCGAGCCCGAGAACGCGTGAAAAAAAAATTGTGAAAAATAATTCTCCCGCTATTCCCTATGATTGCGCGATAACCGCAGCTCACAAAAAAATTTAGCAAAACGATCTCGAAACTAGAAACTTGAAGCTTCAAAATGATTTTTTTTTCATCTTGAAACGATCATTTTTCGCATAGATACGGCGTTTCAAAAAACACTTAAAAATGAAGAAATGTTCTGTTCCCCCAATTTTTTGGAGTAGTGTAGTAGGACATGATCTGACCTATTGACAGTTGAAGGATTATCCATTCACAACAGGATACCCTGTGGATATGTATATGTATACCCCCTTACCAAATTGAAAAAAAAATGTGACGGATGCCGCAGGGCATACGAGTGACGCGAGTTCTTCGAATTTACAAGAAAGGACCAAGGGATGAGATTTCGCCAAAGAAAATTAAAAAAAAAACAATTGATGAGAAAAAAATCTCGTCCAGTCGATACGAGCCAATGCGTCGATCCTCGACTCGTTCCTAATGAGAGAATGCAAAAAAAAGAGGGTGGGACAGTTGATGACGAACTTCGTTCACCCTAATTTGGGTGTGAAAAATCTTCGGGCAACGGGTGCGAAGAAGAGAGATACGATGCATCGATTTGTAAATATATTTTTCCTATACGCCATAGACGATAAATACGTGTGATACATGGAACGAGGGAATGAATGTAGCGGTGGTTGTGTTTGTCCGTGTGTAAAAACCGATCGTTTTCTGCTTGGAGAACACGGAGTTGAGTAAATAATTCGACACGAGCCCGCGCGAAATCTTGCCCGTTCTTATACGCGATATACGACCGGGAAAATTCATATTTTCGCACGATCCTTGGGATTAAACGATGAATAAGCTGAATATCGTACACTCGTACGATACACTTTACATATATACACGGTGCCAATGTACACGAAGAGAACGAGAGAGGGGACAACTTTTCCGTGATCTCGGGTGTGCCCATCTTTCTTCACGCTCGCATCTCAAAAATTCGATTGAAAATCGATTCGCCGACCTACGAAAACGATGACGCGAGGGGGGGGGGGGAAGAAATTTAAAAAAATTTAACAAAAAGAAAGCTGTTGAAACGCAACGAAAACGATTTTGCCTTGGATTTAACCGTGGAACGAGCGACTCAAAGCCCAGCTGTGCAAAAGATGGGTTTGCTCAGCTGGCGCAGAGGCCTCGCGAAATATTCGAGAAAAATATCGGCAATTATCCTACGGAAGAGATTGGCAGATGGTCGTGATATGCTTGAAAATAAATGAGTCGCTCGGCACATACGTTCTTTTGCAATACACCTGAAGGTGATACGAAAAAAAAATCGATATTTCTTTTTCTTCGAAGCCATAGAAAAACATACTAGTATATGGTAAGGAAATAAAACCTGCTCGCGAAAAATAAGCCCTAAACGTCGATTTAAAAATGCGGTGCGAGTCATTTTTCGAAATTTAACAATTTGTCGCGAAAAAAAATCACTTCTCACGTCTTGAATCATGAAAAAAATGCTTAAAAAACGTGCTCAAAAATCAGTAAATTTGTTTTTTATGGGAAAGCATATTTTCAAATTATTTTTTGGTAGCCAATGAGTCACGCTGGAATATTTTTCAACGATTTTTTTAAATTTACCGGATGAGAAATAATGATTTCGAGCAAAAATTAGACAAGTATCCAAAAACGACTTGCGACACATTTAAAAGTTGAGGTACAGGGCTGGCTAGCTACGATTTCTCCCCTCAATCATACAGCGACATTTTGTCCTATGTCGACGAAGAAAAAATATCGACTTTTTGTATCACATTTTGCAATTTTCACATATATCTACATATATGTGGAAAAATTGCGGGGGCTCCATTTCCCTTTCAATTTCTCGTTCACCGATATTAGTTTACTTTTGTCTCGATGTTCGTACAAAGTGCGTGAGGCGAATCTCGCTTGTCTAGCACTGCTTCGAAATTGACAATACAAACGCGAACGACGAGAGTTTGATTCGACAATTATGTAACGCCGCTTACGTCAGAATCCTCTCGAAGATGGTTGACTGAGTAACGTCATAGTGATTCTTTTTCACACTATCCAGATCGATTTCAAGCTTTGAGAGAAAAACCAAACAAAAACAAACAATAAATGTACGCGAATAAAAAGAAGGGTCGAACGTTAAGAAAAAAAATCTATGTAAATAAATGTATACAGACGAAGTGTAAACCGAATTCAACCATGCTTGAATATACAAGGTAAGAAAAAAGGAGAGAGAGAGAGAGAGAGAGAGAGAGAGAGGGGGGGAGGGAGGGAGAGAGAGAATGAACAAATAATAAACATAAGAGGCAACAGAGATTCGAAATAAACGAGACAGGAAATAATCTTTCGACCGAGGGCTAACCCTCGGCTAGTTAACTTCTCATGACTTTACTATAATCGATTAATAATTGTTTGCATGTACTATGAAAAAAAAAAAATCATTTTTTTAAATGTTTGCCTCGATTCGTGGTGTTCGAAGATTTCGACGATCAGACGCTTTATCATAAAAAATGTGCTTGCGAAAGAGAGAAAGAGGGAAAGAGAAATTGAGAAAGAGAGAGAGAGAGAGAGAGAGAGAGAGCGCTGAAAATTATGAGGAGAGAGTATACTTATATTTTTACCCGCGATCAAGATAAAATTTTCAAGAATACCAAGAATCGAAGAAGAGTCTGTCGGTTTGTTTGTACCCGATAAACATCGGAACCAATGATCCGATTTGGATGCGGTTTGCAGCAATGTATAGTGTATTTCCCGGTGCAGGTGTTAAGCTACGTATAATCACGGTGAGTTATCAGGGGACTGGCAGTGAAAAAAATGTGAGACTCGATAGGCTGCCAAATTTTTTTTTTTCACCTCTTACGCGTTCAAGAAATAATGTTGGGTGTAACAAAAAAAAAGGCCGAATTTGAGCCTCCAGCTAAAGTCTAAGTTGTACGATAAACTTTTTCGCCCGCATGATTGACACGAAAAATTCACTCGTTATGTTCGACCTCGAATAACCCAACACCCAACTGCTATTTGTAAAATCTGGTCAGATCCTTCATCCTGAGACTTGCAGCTTTGAAAAGCTTTTTTCACAATTTCCATATCATTGTTTGTTTTACAAATTACAGCTACTTGAATAATGCTTTTTTTTTATTGTCGACAGGAATATACGTATTTTTTAAGCAGCCGTGATCCGTGGAAAGCCAATGATATCGAGATTAAAAAAGAAAAAGCTTTGAGAATCTTCGGCTGGATTCTATTCAAGTTTACACGTAATAGGTAAATTTTCTAATGGAATTACCGAGCACAAATTTTGTTCATACCATATAATATTATATAATATTGCTTGAAGGGGTAAGAGACACCCCGCATTTTTTTATTCGGCACTCCCCAATATATGTATATATGTACACATGCATATATTGAACAGTCGATCGATCGTCGTCTCGCCGAAATAAAAAAATTTGCGCACCATTCGAGCGTTCGATAGTGTATGATATTTATTCAGTTGTTGAAAAAGAAGAAAGAGATCCGCACGTTTGAGTGAAAATAAAATAATTATTGGCCTTTTTTCGGATGTATGTTCATCGGAATAGTGATACGAGCTTCGTTTTCAAACAAACTCATTGTTTTTATTTCGTTTCGAGTAAAAAAGCAAAAGAGAAAAAAATACGACGCAGAAGGAGAAAAACGTAATACGTTTCGTTCGCAAAACGGTCCGAAAGCTTCGGGGCTGATTGGATCAGTCGTTCCCATTCATTTTCGAGGATGCGTGCGAACGTCCGCGCAAGTTTGACGATGCTCGGGGCACATGGAAAAAATGCTCGCGAGGGAAGTGAAAAGGATATGCGGGCAAGGAAGAAAGAGAGAATGGACTGCAAATAATCGCATCACTTGCAACGAAATGATTAATAGGTATGGGAAGGCACGTGAGCATACATATTTTATCGGAATAAAGTGTGTGATGCGATTGTCCATATTTATGTACAGAGCGTCCAGTAATTAATGGATATCTCTCCAACTGTCGATAGGTCAGATCATGGCCTCCTGTATGCTGGAATTTTAGTTTGGCAAAAGACCCACGTTTTTCGAGATAAAAATCATTTGCTTTTGGTTTTTCGCATGGCATTTTCACAAATGATAACTTTTTCGCTGCGGCCAGCCGTCCGGTTATCGGGCGAATAAGCATATGTTATTCGCCCGGATGGCGGATTGGTTCTCGCAGTTCACGCTGTACAACGTCCCAAACAAACAAACCCAAACAAACCCAAACCAAACAAAATTCAAAATTTTTCATTCGGACGAATACGTGTAAATTGTTCGTCCGGATAGTTTGTTGAACAATTTAACACATTCTATCAGGACGACTGTATACAGGGTGTCCCCCTTATCTCTGCCAGCCAAAATAACACGGTAATAATGGACGTCACAAAAAAATGTTCCAGACAAAAGTTGCACGGTGTTCACACCGTGCAACTGGCCCCCCTCCAGGGGGCCATCAAATGCGACCAATTTTTTACTTATTTATCTTGTGGAGCACCCCAAGCCACATAAAAAACATTGGGGTCAAAGTCGTTCAAGGTCATTCAAGGTCAGTATCTATGATACAAAACTAAATATCTCGAATCACTACCAAATATTTGATGGTGATGCGAGATATTTAGATTTGTTTTCCATTTGAATAGGTGTTCGAAATGACCTTGAACGACTTTGCCCCCCAATGTTTTGCATGCGGTTTGAGGTGCTCCACAAGATGGTTGAAAAAAATGTATCATTACATTTAAAAAAGTGAAGGTGCGTCTGCGTCAGCGCCTTCACCGAAAAAAAATGATCCCATTTGATGGCCCGCTTCACACCGTACAACTTTTGTCTGGAACATTTTTTTGTCACGTCGATAATTACCGAGTTATTTCGGGTCGCAGAGATAAGGGGCTGTACATGTTATTCGTCCGGATACTAGCTGACACGAATCACAATAATATGTACGCTGACTCGAAATACGGCGTGAACTGAGCCGCTATCGGGGAGTCACACCGTAACGTTTTTTTTTACCCGGTTTGTTTTTTACAACACTCTTGGTTATTTGTTTTATCCATCAAAGTCTTCTTTTTAACCTCAAATGTCAAGGAAACTTTATGAAAAAAGATCGCACGCGGAATTTTTGTACAAACCAATTCGAACATCTGACCTTGATAGTCTGCGGTGTGAAAAAAAATGTACTACGCATATCGTGCCAATTACTTGCAAAACCAAAAGAGGATGATTTTTTTTTTCGAAAAACAACACAACGCCCGAAATTCTCGAAAACCATGGGACTTTCACTAAACTGAAATTCCCGCATATAGTAGGATAAGATGTGACCTATCGGCAGTTGGCAGGATTATTCATCAATTACAGGACACCCTGCATATGTGAGACGTCGCTCGACGAACAGCCGGATTTTGATATGCAAATTTTTCAGGTACATAATTCGCGTACGATTAGCCTCAATTTAATCGGCAATCTATGTATTACTCGATAGACCAGTTTGTATATTTAATTACAACCACGTTATCGCGCGCATATTCATTGTGAATACGATTATTATAAATTACCATAATAAAGTGTATGTTTGTATATAAATTGGGCGTACGTGCATTATGTTTGATTGCGAGAGCGCGTGCTCGCGCCTACCCTTTGTATCACCCTCTCCGTTAAAAGCCGTAACGCGCGTGTATCGTTGAATTATTTTATTGTCGCTTGTGGAAAGCAGCGGAATAAGGGGGGCCACGGTTTTCCGTATTGGCGAAAAATCCAGCGAGTGGTGAAGATGAGAATGGTCGAGGGTGAATTTGGGCTCGGTATGCGGCTTCGGCGATGTGCTGACGTGGCGAGCGGGCCAACACTCAGATGGGTGACCCTTCAGTCAGTCTTTGGCTCCCGCGAGTTTCCGGTGCGGTGACACGGGACCTGCGACGCAGCGAAAATAATCATCGAAACGGGGTTTCCTCAGTTTCCCTGTGCCCTCGTGCAGCCGCGATTCAACGTCGGCAAAATCCCGAGGTAGGTGGAGGGGGGAGCGTCACGCGTCAAACTCGTCAATCTGAAAATGCCGGAGTGACAATCGCGTTTGTTGGTGGGATAAAAGTGAGCTTAAGGCCATACGCGATTTCGCCGATTTTCGAAGGTACTTTCTAGACGCGGTTAAAAAAAATCACGCATATATTGACAACATTTTTTTACAGATCGTTTATGCACATGGTTAAGTATATGTAAAAAAAATCATGAACATTAAAGTGAAGTGAAAGTGCTCGGCATCGATGTGGGTGTCTGAAAAAAATGAACATATTTGTAATTGCATAATGAATGTATCTTTAGTGTGAACCAACAATATGATTAAAAAAAATTATTATAATAAAAATTCGAAACTTAAAATTTGTTTACTCAATTGTCTGTCGGTATTGTATTTAAAAAAATTTTTTTTTGTCATTGAAATTTTCTGTTTCCGTGGTTCACACGATAGATGATGATAGTAAGAATATGTTGTAAACATTTCAAAGCGATCTGAACCTTCGTTCAAGAGTTGGAACTTTCACAAGGTTAAAAAAAGTGAATCGTGGAAAAACAGTCTTACAATCTTACAACAGAAAAACAATCTTACCTTATTTAATAGCATCTTTGGAATTTGTCAATTGTGTAAAGTTAAAATGATCCTAACCGTTGAGGCTGATGGAATCAAAAATAATTAAAAAATGAAAATTTTCGCGTATATAAGGCGTTAATGGAATCCTGGAAATCCTCGAGAACCCCGGAAACTTTGGAAATAACAAAACAAGACAAAAAACATTGACGACGACGCAAAAGCGGGACGAATTAAAACTTGTTTTTCTCGCTCGGCTATTCACGGTGCCTCAAAGAAAAAAGTACAGAAAAATCAAGTTGAAAAATATTTTCATGAGGGGGGGGGGGGGGGATTCCACAACATTTCGCCTCATACTTGGACCCGATTGACGTAGCGTTTCGGCCGGTGCTCAACGATCCGAGTACCGCTATACTTAATATATATATATATATATATATATATATATATATATATATATATATATATATATATATATATATATATATATATATATATATATATCCAAATTTATCGCAGCGACCATCGTTCCAGGGCAATCAGTTGACGCCGCCTGCGGATGTCGATGATCCGCGCGCTATCGTCGTTTTTACAGCCGCCCGTATGAATTATCGCCGCGCTCTCGCCGAACGAGATATATTTTGAAAGAAGAAAGAAAAAAATAACGAAAAAATAACGCGCGCTGGCGAAAAAAAACTCATTTTCTCGCGAGCTCATTAAAATGTTCATATTTATATTTCTCCGCTGTACCGATTTAGCTGCAATCTCCGTTTGGTGAAAACACATCGTTAATCTTCCGTAACAACGAAACGCGCGAAATCTTGCCGATTTTTACAAGCCGCACGCGCGCAACGACAAATATTGATTATCCGATGGGGGCAAGCAATAACAAATATGTTTCGTCTCGATACGCCTTGATCGGTTTTCTCGCACGTTTCTTTTCTGCTTTTCTTTTCCTCGAACCTTATCGCGCCCGGACAGACTTGGTGAATGGGTGAAAAATTTTCATATATATATATATATATATATATATATATATATATATATATATATATATATATATATATATACACACATACATATACATATACATACATATATATATATATATATATATATATATATATATATATATATATATATATATACATGAACATTTTTATCTTATTATCTTAAGATATTTGCGTAATAGAAGAAATGCGGGAATAGAATTAAAAATAAAAATACCTCTCAATCTTGTCAATAATTTGTAAATTGATACTTTCGCTTAATCAGTACAATTTTTTTCGAACTGACAGACGATTCGATTACCCTATTGGTATTTTTGGTCAAGGTAACACACGCACACACACATATATACATAAACAAATAATTAATATCAAATTATGTCTACATATATATACACACATTTCAGAGGTCTACATAACCTTCGTATTCAAAAATACGACTTTTATTGCATAACTGAATGGCCTAGTATTCTACTCTTAATTTGCAACTAAGATTCTGTAAAAATTCAACGAAATATGATGATTTTTGTGAATGGTCAGATGGTCTACGAGTTATGGCGCTTTCGTTAAATATCAATAAGTTCATTGTTTACCCGTATACTTCGATTAAAAATAAACCCAAACTTGTCAAGGCTACGTATTGATTTTATGTAAAATCCCGATCTCGTCAATCCTCCTGTCATCAGAAAAAAAATTGCAACCGGCCTACTTTTCGGCCCCAAGCTCCGGCAGGGCCGTTAAATAATAATTATTATTAAATCTATATACACATTTGTAATTCAATCCATATAATGAAAAATTATAAATATATATGTATATTTATATGAGAAAATAAAAACGATGTGGAGCAAGCAACTCTTGCAGCGGTGCATTCTTCCTCGCGCATTCAAAGGACGTGAATAAACCGAACATTCCTCGGGCATGCATACCGCGAGGGTGGTGACGAGAAAAAAAATCTCGAGAGGGAGAGGAATTAGAATGCGCGTGGACCGCATTGAGAGAGAGCTTGGTACGTTGGAGTCGAGTTCTCAAGCACCTCCGGAATATTTTCCCTCTCTATCGCTCGGTTTTCCTCTCCCGCTCTCCGACTTTGTCCCTCGTTGTTAGCCCTCTTTATCGCAGTTTCAACGGGCCAGCGCATACGGGAGCACGTGAACACAATGGAGCTCTCGTCGCAATGCAGAATTTCGCTTGTACGGTAAGTATCCTGTAATTGAATCGTTAATTACTAGCAACTCGAAGCTCATAATTATTCAAATGGAGCCCTTCTCCCTGGACTTTTCCGCATCTCGATGAAGCCCTATATGTTCTCTCTCTCTCTCTCTCTCTCTCTCTCTCTCTCTCTCTCTCCCTCTCTCTCCCTGTCCTGCTCCATCGCTCGCTTTCCGTGAATCCGAGATATCGGGATTTTTGAAAATTGTTCAAATTTACATATTAACAAATTTTCGTCCGTGTATGACGAGCAGGCGAACAAAACCGGACTTTTTCATACTACGTCTATTTTTACAAGCTTCTATTTACCTTGCTTCGTTCCTTTAAAATATGACATGTAATTTTTAAAAGCTTGAGGCGTCAGACATCTTAAATACTAATGCTACTTTAACAATTTTGAAAAAGAACAGCCTCAACTTTTTAAAATTTACATTTCATATTTTAAAAATATCTACGTTTATGTACCTTTTAAGTACTTGCACCTATGATGAGTGACCAAGGAAGGCACTTCTTTGCAGTTATACTATTTTGATTTTTAATTTTACTTTTTAGTACAGTACCTTTTAAACAAAAGCTTGTTTTTGATTTTTTTCTTATTTTTCAAGCACACCTTTATTAGTTCTTAAAATATTTCGAATAAAATCCGGCTCCAAACAGCTCGACATTTTTTTGAACTGCCTTTTCAAGCGAAAAGGCAGTTTACAGGCACAGCATTTTTTTTAAAGAAGACGTAGCGTGAACAAGTCCATTTTTGTTGGCCTGCTCCTCGTATTTTAAGGCGTTACCCCCACTTGTAGCGCAAAAAAGGCCTTTTTCATGAATTTTTTTTAAAGAAAACTACAAAAAAATTTTAATCGATCAATATACCATCTTAAAGAACACATCTTGAAGAACTTTCAGTAATTTTTTTATTCAAAAATATACATTGTTTAGTGGCAAATGGCCGTCAATGAAATAATGTTTTTATATACACGGTTTGCGGTGACCAACATTGGGGCGAAGTAGATTATCTGAAAAAAAATGCGGATGGATTTAGTCAAATATAAGTATAAACTAGTTTTTAATCGAAGGATTTTAAAAAATATTCATTTTTCCCAAAATGGCGGACAGTCAAAGTTAATGGTTCGATTTTAACGAAAAAAACGGCCGTTTTTTGGCTATAAAACGGCCATTTTTTCGAAAAAAAAATCGAACGATTAAAGACTACATTTTTATGTATTAAATAAGCCTGCAAAATTTCAAGAAGATCGGTTCATTAGTGTTCGAGTAATCTTGGTCACCGACTTCAGAAATGCCATTTTGAGAAAAACGCATTTAAAGTTTCAATTTCAGTTTACACGAAGAAAATATTTTTTTTTTTTTGTAAACTTACATAGAGTCATCTATTCCGGGCATAAAAAAAACTGCACTTCAAATTGCACTTCAAAAAAATGCAATAAAAAAAATCGATTTTTTCAAAATCGCAAGTGGGGGTTACCCCTTAATACCACATTATACGTATACAGGGTGTCTCAGTCAAAGTGTTCCGAGCTCATTTCTCAGAGGGTACGGATTATAATGGAAAATGAGTAAAATAAAAGTTGGTTCATTTCAAGAAGGGAAGAATATGGTCATGCCAATTTGACCTTGGGTATAACCGCCAACACCATAAGGGGTTCAACTTCGGAATTTTTTATAAATGCATAACTTTTTAATCTATATTCTTGTAGCTTACCTCGAGAACTTTTCAAAACACTATCGATAGTTATTTTTCTATCGAGTACTTCTTCAGTTGTGAGGCTTGAAGGTTGCAACACCGCCGGTGTCCGCGTTAGCCAAGGCGTTCTCTCGATAGAGCTACCGAGGTAAGCTATAAGAATATACAATGAAAACTAAGTTTTGTCGTTTAAAATTTCGAAGTTGACCTTCAAACGCCCTTGGCGTTTATACCTAAGGTCGAATCGGCATTGTCATGTTTTTCCCCTCTTGAAACGAAACAACTTTTATGCGAAACATTATTTGCTATTATTCGTACGTTCTGAGACACAAGCTTGTCACACTTCATCCGAGACACCCTGTACGTATGTATTTGATTTAACTGCGTCTGCCGTTAATTAACATTAGCACCATGGAATTCACGCCGGCCGCGTTAATCCGAGCCCGAAATTCGTGTCAGACGAGCGAGTGAAGAGCCGAAAAGGCTTTCGATGTAATGGGATGTAAAGCCAAGCAAGGGATGAAGGATATCGAGTGCGTGTTTCCGGACGATCGGCGGACAGCTGTCACGACTCATTACGTTCGACACCCTTGCCGTGCTTCGCCATTTCAAATTAGCACAACGAGAGCGCTGAATTCGCCTCGTGTTGTTATATTCCAACGGGTGAAACGTGAGATTCGGAGGAGTGAAAATGCGAAGGGCGACGAGTAAGTGGCGGGGTGTGAGAGAGAAACGGGAGAGACTTGAAGGTGAAAATAGGGTCGCAGAGAGAAGTTGTTACCGAATGATCGATATTCTTCTTTACCGTAACGCGAAGACGGCAAAATTTGCAACTCGGAAATTTTAAGCACCCCACAGTCTATATGTACGTATGTAGATATATCAGGGTATGCACAAGGTGTCCCAAGAGTCACACGAGTTTAAGGCCTTAGGCCACAGTAACTATCATGTAAAATCATGTGCGGTAAGTATCAATAAAATCACGGGCGGATTTGACAATTTTTTCATATGAAAAATTGATTCACTCATAAAACTAATTACACATCTATTCAGTATGAATATCAAGCTGTTAGGAAATATATATATATATTTTTTTTTCGATGTACAAAATGGCCAACTACCAATATTTTCTTTTGTTATCTTTTTTTAGGCGCTCCGGGGCGTGACATTTAGTATCCACAATTTTTTACCTAGAACAAAAAAAAAGAAAAATTCTCGTCAATCTACATTAGAATACCTAGAGAAGTACGTACGGAATTTCAAAAATATTGTTTTATTCAAAAGTTATAGGTATTTGAACTTAAGATATGAATTTTCAGTGAAAAATTTCGTGATGAAACTGCTCATAAACTGCTCATAAAATGAAAAGTTTTCGATTAATCAGAAATTCCGTACGTACTTCTCTGCGAAATGCAATTAGGAACATAACTTTTCAATTTGAAGTAAATCGAGTGAAAATTGTTAAAGTTATTTGTCACGCCAATTCGAAAAAAGCTGTTTCGAGAAGCTTCGAGTAATCGGCCATTTTGTATGTCGAAAAAAAGTATATATTTTTTCTAACAGCTTGATATTCATACTAAATAGATGTGTAATTAATTCCATGAGTGAATCACTTTTTCATACGAACAAAATTGGTTAAATTCGCACATGATTTTATACCCGTTACTGTGGTCCAAGGTCTTAATGGCGGGGCAGGTAGTTCCCGAAATTCTGAGGAGAAACGTCCTCATCCACTTTTCTCTCTGACGCGTGGATCCACGCATTTCTGTTACTTCGTATACAGGGTGACCGGAAAGTTGTATCGGATCTCCTGCGGGAATTGTAGAGGTCGAAATTTCAAGCAGAAAAGTCCTTATCCACTTTGTTCTCCGACGCGTGGATCCACGGATTTCGGTTACGTCATATACAGGGTGTCCGAAAAGTTGCATCGGATCTTCTGCGGGAATTGTAGATGTCGAAATTTCATGGAGAAAAGTCCTTATCCAATTTTATCTCCGACGCATATATACACCGAAATATTCATATACACATATACATCTGGTATAGTCTTTCGCTTCACCGATCCTCCAAGATGAGCGACAAAGAGGGCGAGAATGAGCGAGACAGGGAGAGAGAGAGAGAGAGAGAGAGAGAGAGAGAGAGAGAGAGAGAGAGAGAGAGAGAGAGAGAGAATGAAGGAGAAAGAGTACGACTAAGGTACGCGTCCCACGCGGGCCATGCGGTTTGATTTATAGACGATGCCAAAGTCAGGCTATCACGTTTTCGATGGGCAGATTCTCCGATAATGGCAACGGATCTGCATGATCCTAGCACCGCATGGGAATACGAATCCGAACATTATACGTCTCGGCTGCGGTGCTATCCCTCCCCCCCCTCTCCCTTTCTCTCGCTATCTTCCACTCCGCTTCGTCTGCCAATATAATGGAGTACATATATCCTCCATCACACGCGTCGCTTTACCTTCAACTATAGATCCGCGTAAGTATACCCCATAAAGTATGCATACGTATATGTCGCTGTACACATATATATACACGGCGTGTGAGTACCAATAGCTGTACAAAATTTGAAGAGCCAGCAGTCAGGTTTCAAGAAAAAAAATCACGTTTCGTGGCGTATGTGCGACACATCCCATCGAATTCAACGGAGCATTCTACTCGTACATATAGCATACACTCGTATCTATCGATTTTACGAGCTTTCACATACGCGAGATTGAAGAAATACGTTTTCACAAAATATTTTTCTGCAGCGGAACGTCATATTGCAATATACGCAGCATAAACATATATATGTGTGTGTATATTATATTTTGCGTTTACCTCAAGAAAACATTTCGGTACGTACTTTCTTATTCATAAATTCAAAAGAAAACCTGTACAATGGAAAACACAGGATTAATGTGCAATGGAAGTTGGGAGCTCTAAAGCTCTCGGTACGATAACCTTTGACCGGAACACTTTGATACCTTGGAAATCCTCACAATTAGGGTTACTTCTATGACTTATTTTTCCAAATGTGTGTCTGAGTATGTATATGTAAATATAATGCAGAATGGACCGTTATAGTTTCGACAATGTTTTGAGGTTATATTTATCTTTTCCTTTATCTACAGGAGTACAGCAAGGATATATATATGTATTTTTTTCTTTCGCTAACGCACATCGTCAGTAAATATTTTTGCGTGCAATTGCGTCTATCAATTATTTCGTCCAGCATGGGGCATTTTTGCCTACCCGTAATCACATACGCATGAATAAATCTCCCCCTAGCCCCGTTCGCGGTGACTTTCGCTCACTCCCTTCTTCTCCAGCCGCTCGCGCGTGTACCCCACTCCCAGCAGGTCTTTTTCCTTATTTCTCTTTAGCTCTCTGGTGCGTGATGACACCGTCCAGCTGAAACGATTATCCTGGCAACGAAACCTTGTAATTAAGACGGAGAGTCGGAGAGGGAGCGGAAGAGAGAGAGAGAGAGAGAGAGAGAGAGAGAGAGAGAGAGAGAGAGAGAGTGAGAAACGGTTTCGGAATAATGGGATTTGGAATACAAAGAGATTTGCCGAGAGAGAGGGGGGTGGCGATGTCAAGGGGTGCTTTTGGTCTTAATCTCGTCGTAAAACTTACAGCTCATTCATCCCCTCCCCTCGACTATATATATATATATATATATATATATATATATATATATATATATATATATATATGTATGTATGTATGTATGTATATACAGTGTCCCGTTATCGATAGACAATCCTGCAACTGTCGATAGCTCAGATCATATCCTACTATATGCTGGAATTTCAGTTTAGTAAAAGTCCCACGGTTTTCGATATTTTGGGCTTGATGTTATTTTTCGAAAAAAATCATCTGCTTCTGGTTTTTCGCATGCCATTCCTACAAATGATATGAATCGACAATAGCTAGGCAACTTTTTAAAGTGGTTGGCACGATATGCGTAGTACATTTTTTTACATCGCAGCCCCTCAAAGTCAGATGTTCGAATTGGTTTGTATGAAAATTCTGTATAAGATATTTCGTTCATAAAGTTTCCTTAACATTTATGGTTCAAAAGAAGACTTTTCTAGATGAAGCAAATAACAAAGAGTATTTTGAAAAAAAAACAGGTAAAAAAGTTATCATTTGTGAAAAATGTGAAAAAACAAAAGCAGATTATTTTTATCTCCAAAACCGTGGGACTTTCACTAAACTGGATTTCCAGCATATAGCAGGACATGATCTGACCGATCGACAGTTGCCAGATTATCCATTCATAACAGGGTACCCTGTATATATACAGGGTGTCCCAGAAGTAACGTACGCCCTCCTAGTATCTGGTGGGAAAAAAAAATCTGAGACGAAAAGTCCTCAGTCATATTTTTATCAGACGCATAGATAATTAATTATGAATTAAAATAAATAGCCAACCAGGTGCGCGCTACAGTTTCCGCTGTAGCGCGCACCGGATTGGCTACTTATTTTAATTCATAATTAATTATCTATGCGTCTGATAAAAATATGACTGAGGACTTTTCGTCTCAGATTTTTTTTTCCTACCAGATACTAGGAGGGCGTACGTTACTTCTGGGACACCCTGTATATACTAATCAAGAATTCTCGATCACGTAACCATCGCCACCCCGATTGCTGGAAGCGTTGCAACCTCCAGAACGCGCGATCATATATAATCCTCGAACACGCACACGATTCATACAATTAGCGTGTTTCTTGTAAAACAATGATGAGCGCGCGGCAAGTGCTCGTGGTCGCTTCTACAGTAATTATACACGTGCAGAGGGATACGGGCGGGGGGGGGGGGGGCAAGGTGGATCAGCGGGGAGAGGGAAGGGTGCAATAATTAAGGGGCGTAGTTGGAGTCCGGCGTGGGTTACGAGAAGCGGACAGTGATAAAAGATGTGATACGAGATCGCAATGATGAAGCGTCCGGTTGGGTGCGCACGCAGCTACTCATTCACGGGACAACGGTCCGGGCGCAGACGGTCGTATTTGTTTATATATATATATATATATATATATATATATATATATATATATATATTAGGGTGGTTCTTAATTTGGTGATGTTGTAAATTCTTTGGTATTGTTCCTCGAAAGTAATCAACATATATAGAAAAAAAAATTGGGCGCAAGCGGAAGTTTGTCCAATAATTCTAACCCACCCCACCGAGCTGTCGAATTTTTATATGAAAAAAATGACTTTTTTCCAGCACGTTTTTGCAATAGATTGCAGCGTGCATGTAACTTTTTGATTTTTTAAATGCATTTTGGCAAAGTTTGTACCGGTATACTGGCTTTATCGAAAAACACAAACAGTTCTTTGGCAGTTATTGTGGCACTTTCATGTATAATTAATTTTAGAACCCGAGTATTATAAAAAAGTGCTTTCAACACCTGCATTTTTAAAGGCAATTTGCTTCCAATTATTTGTGAATCAGCATCACCAATTAAAAATATATTTTTACGTAAACTACGGTCATGGAACGTCATCGCGATTTCCTAAACTTAAGGTAGTACCTCCACAGAAGAGTTGAATTAAGAAATGGTTGAAATTTGACATATATGTTATTCAATACATTATCCAAACATCTGTGCAATTTGAATAAGTTTGACCACCCCAAACCTGAGATATTAACACTTAAAGTTGGCTTGGTTTACACGCAACAAATGCGTTATGATTGGCAAACAGAGCATCATTAATTTTACCGTCAAAACTAAAATTAAGAAATTGATAAAAAACGAGGATAAGCTAGAGTAAGATATCACGAATAATGTGAAAAAAAATGAGAATGATTCACCATCTAGTTTCCAAGATATAACCATGAAAAGCCCTCACAATTTTGGTGCAAAGCCTGGCAAAGCCTGACAAAGCCTGGAAAAAAACAATTGGGGCAAAGCCTGGACAGTCCCGGCAAAAAGTTTACTGGCAATGGTAGATCAAAAACACAATATAAAATATATTTTACGGCAATAAATGATATCCATCGTATTATCTACTAGTACCGAGTCAATATTGCGTAGTTTTCAATTGTATTTATTACTATTTAAACCAATTATCAATCTTTTAAACATGAACATGGTATGTAAACTTTTGGTTGAGATTTTCGCAGAGGAACTACCTTAAGGCGTCGAGCACATATGTCCAGCGCTGAATCGAGACATGTGCCTCACGTGGAAACAGTAGACCTACATTTATTTCGAGGTTAACGAGGATTGCGGAAAGCATGGGAAGCAACTCATCCCACGAAAGGATACTTGTCGGAAGGCAGAATGGCTTTAACTTATCATAATGTATGATGAAATTGATAAAATTGAAAATTTAAATATTGTTTACATATTGTTATTGAGTGCGCTACGTATCTCTCCATATTTCTAATTGCATACGAAAAATAAGTTGGGTTTTTCGACGTCAAACTGCTGCTTTGACCATAATGATCGATTTTTTGAATAAATGATGACAGTTTTTGCTAATTACGTGATGAATATTAAATCCACGACAATTTTACAAGTCACCTTTTTTGCAGAGCATTAAATTTTCTACAAAAACATTATATGAAATTTTTTTATCATGTATAGTTTTGGAATAATAAACAATTTTCTTAACAAAATTTTTAATGCATGCGTTTTCTCATATAAAAATTCGACAGCTCGGTGGGGTGGGTTAGAATTATTCTCTTGAAAATTTCTGATTTTCATTATTTTGTTTTTAAAGAAAAGATCTCTGCACTATTTTTGAGACTTAGGGTGTGTTTTATGACTACTTTTGACTGTTGCATGGTATTTTTAAATGAAGTATTAATCTTTACAAATAACGGGTGTGTGGCACGGCCGTCTAAACGGGATGCGGCGGGTGTTGTCAGACGGCGTGACACGTAGCGTCGGCGAAATTAACCTGAAAAAAAACCAAAGAAGATTTTACTTTCATTAATGCACACACGCAGAATATGAACAAAAAAAGTGAGGAATGTTGAAAATCGATTAAATGGTACGCTTTAAACAAAGAGATTGAATTTACCGAAAAAAATGGCTACATTTTGCAATCGAGAGTACTTTTTTTTTTTAATTTTCACAAACATTTAGGCTGATGTTTTAGACAATAAGGTTAAAAAGATTTCTACTTAATTTCATCAGAATCGGTTGATTAGTTTTTTAGCTGCACGTCACCGTCTGAATTATTCTCAATATTCTTAGTGTTCTTATTATTTTGAAAATTCTTATTATTTCTGATATTCTTAATATTCTTAATATTCATCTCATTCTTAATTATAATAATTATTATTTAATATTCTTAATAAACAAATGGCGAAGTCTTAATCAGCTTATGACTCCGGTATTTCTGAAGATTAATAAAGAAAATAAAATGACATCTAACAGCCAAATACAGTAATAAACCATACCCTAAGTCTAAAACATAATGAAGAAATATTTCCTTCTAAAAAAAATCATGAACGTCAGCAAATTTTTTCCTCTCCTAAAAGTACGTCTCTCTTAATACTCGGATAAAAAGAAATCACGCTTCGGCAACTACTGTGTCATTGTTTGTTCAGCGTTGGACGCTGAACGCGAATATCTCGGACAATTTTTGTAGCACGAAATTAAGGGGCCAGTCCACTTTGGAGCCACGAAAAAAGGCTATTTTCTCGATTTTTTTTGAGGATTTTATAAAAGATATGAATATAAAAGTTGTTAGGCTTAATAAATAAAGTCTTGAAAAACATTTAAAATAAAATTTAATTGATTTTTATTCATTTTTAAGTACAAAAACTATAGTTTAACGTAACGCCTCAAAAATAGGTGGGCCAGGCACCATCACAAATCGGCAACGGCTTGTCTGAAACAAAAAAATCAAAGTCCATTAGATTCAGTATGAGACCAGCTACAAAATGACCCCCGGATATAAAGTTTTATTAAAAAATAAAAAAATGGCAGATGACAAACGAAAAAAAGTAAAAGAAAAACGCGTTTTTTGCAGTTTTTCGCAAAGTAAAGAGTAAAAATCAAAATTTTAAAACCATCGAGGGTCATCTTGTTGCGAATCATGTTTACAATATGTGGTTCAAATTTCAAGAGAATCGGTTTATTAGTTTTAGAGATACGATGGAGCTACATTTTGAAAACGTTGTTTCGAGAAAAACGCGTTTGAAGTTTATATTATGAAAAACTCTTAGGTAAACTCAATCGGCAATTCTTGCACCGTACAAAATCCCTTCTGATTGCTCATCATCGTCGATTTCTTGAAGTCTTGCTTGCTTTCGATTTTTGAAATTTTCAAAGTGGACTGGCCCCTTAAAAACTGCGTTTTGCTCGCAATGGCAGACGCTATATACTCGCCGACGGAATAGGGTTCCCAACTATTAGGGATAGTTGCCAATCGGCCTGTATATACAGGGTGTTAGGAAGGTCGATGCAATCCTTAAGAAGGTGATAGGTCACCTCGTTAGGAACACATCTAACCTAGGTTATCTCAGTACAAAGTCTAAGGATTTCGAGTCATCATGGTAAGTACGATTTTTGGAAAATTTCCCAAAATTGGGTACTAACTCGTTCATAACATTCAAATAGACAACAATTGGTAGCTCTAAACCTATTTGTGTCTTAGCTTAATGTGTATTCAATCAACACACACCAATACAATCATCTGTTTCCACACAACTAACAAAATGGGACGTGTTGAATAATTGAAAACTTGTCAAAAAATAAAAATACCTCCAACGTTAAGGGGTCAGTCCACTTTGAAAATTTCCAAAAATCGAAAGCAAGCAAGACTTGAAGAAATCGACGATGATGAGCAATCAGAAGGGATTTTGGACGGTGCAGAAATTGCCGATTGAGTTTAGGTAAGAGTTTAGGTGCGAAAAAACGCGGTGTTTTAACTTTTTTCGTTTTTCATCTGCAATTTTTTTATTTTCCGATAAAACTTTATATCCGAGGGTCATTTTGTAGCTGGTGTCATACTGAATCTAATGGACTTTGATTTTTTTCTGTTTCAGACAAGCCCTTGCCGAGTTGTGATGGAGTTACCTAGCGCACCTATTTTTGAGGCGTTGCGTTAAACTATAGTTTTTGTACTTAAAAATGAATAAAAATGAATTGATTTTTTTTTCAAATGTATTTCAAGACTTTATTCATCAAGCCCAACGACTTTTGTATTAATATCTTTTATAAAATCCTCAAAAAAAATCGCGAAAATAGCCTTTTTTCTTGGCTCCAAAGTGGACTGGCCCCTTAATGCTATTCAAAAAAAAATGCATTAACATAAGCGGTAAACGAGTTAGTACCTAATAAATTTTCCAAAAATCATACTTACCATGATAACTCGAAGTGCTTAGACTTTGGACTAAGGTGACCTAGGTTAGACATGTTCCTACCAAGGTGACCTATCACCCCCTTAAGGCTTTGCGTCGAACTTCCTAACACCCTGTATATCAACCAACCGCGGATAAGTGGCATCCGGGCAGTTTTTTCCTTCCTCCACTTTAACTAAACTAAAAAAAAAGAAAAAAGCGGACATCAATCCTTCTGCGACGTCGGAAATAAATCTGGCCACGTGGGCCATACTCGGAGTACGTGTGGAGAATTGCGTTGGCGGACGAGCGCGCTGGTCGCTTCCGCGAAGTGGAGTATAAAAATCTTATATCCGACAGGAAGCTGCGGTGGTTGTCGGCCAGGGGAAGTGCGACGACGAGGGGAGGCTTGTATCTTTGGCGAGGCGCGCATCAAAATTGTGCGCGGGTTAAAGCCTCGGCTCCCGTTGGCGGTGGGCGCGGGATCTTCGAGTTATTACGGTCTCTTCACTGCGCCCGCGGTAACGCGTATACGTGAATCGAATCGCCTCGAGGTTTATTTATTTTACTTCCTTATCGTCCTTTCTTTTTTCGATGGTCTTTTCTTTTGCCTCTTCGACGGACGCGTTCGTTAGATACGACCAACTTTTTCTGATATGGCGAGAGAGGGGGGAGAGAGAGAGAGAGAGAGAGAGAGAGAGAGAGAGAGAGAGAGAGAGGGGAAGAGAAGAAGAGATTTTATTATCCAGCTTGGCTCTGCGGAAGCAAGGCTTTCATGTGGACCACGTCGGCGCTGAATATTCCTGGAGTGACCATCTCCCATTGACGACACACAGAGCCATGGATCGAATTCCTTGCGTCCGCGAAAAGCACATCCATGAAACGAGAAGAAAAATACCTCTAGCCGACTATATTCCCTGTTCAACGATTTCCACACTGAGAAAAAAGAATCGTTCAATGTGCAAAATGCATTTTGTTGTCTCGAAATTTTGTTGTTTTAACAATTGCTCAGACATGCTAAATAAGCAGATAGTTTAAATGTATCTTTGGTTACTGCCCAGCTATACTGTTTTGTTATGCCAATCAAAAATCAAGTTGAACGTATTTAAATATACAATTTTGTTAAACCAACTGAATTTTGGATGGAAGAACGAATTTTTTTTTTTAGTGCAAGAATTATTTATTGAAAAATAGAATATTAGGTTATTTTAAGAATTATTCATTCGAGAAAACGAAAAGTCGGTCATTTTTGGAATTATTTATTTTATCGATGTAACGCGGAGTGATCAAATATTTTAATGTTTTACCTCAATATCTCGTTGGACAGCTGTGAATGAATAATTTCCTCGATCCGAATAATCATAAATGTATATATATATTTGTACACATTACTGATTAAAAAAAGTATTTGCACACCTCGTTCTTTTTCTGTGTTAAGTTTCTGTATGTTTTTATTAACATGCGTTATTTATATTAAATAACACGTACATATTTATTTTTTAATTCATTTTCATATTTAGATTCGAAATAAGCTTCGGGATAAGCTTAGAAATAATTTTGAAATGTTAGGTTATTTTAAGAATGATTCGTTCAAAAAATGGAAAATTAGGTTATTTTGAGAATTATTTATTCCACCGAACTACTCGGGGTAATCAAATATTTTAGCGTTTACCTCAATATCTCGTTGGACAGCTGTGAATGTATAATTTCGTCGATCCGAGTAGTCATAAATGTATACATCCATATTGTACGCATTACTGATAAAAACGTTATTTTCAAACCTCCTTTTCCTGTGTGAATTTTTTAGATATTTTTATTGACTTGCGTTATTTATATTAAATTATCCGTACATATTTATTTTTCAACTCATTTCGGTATTCAAATTTGAAATAAGCTACCAAGTAAAAATCTGCGCATATATCGATCATTTCTTCGAGGAGTTATGTCAGATAAACGAAGTATGAGAATACTTTATTTACCCTCTGTGTAAGTACAATGTGTATATTTACATAGCTTTCTCTAATAGCACTAGCCGCTGAAATTAGTCATGTATTTCAATTGAAAATAAAAAAAAAAGTATCGACCACCTATTTAAAAATATAATGAAAATTTGTACCACTCATTATTTATAGAAAAAAGGGGACGTACAAATCGTTGTTAAGTGTGTAAACATTTTTATATTTGACAGACTTTATTTGTATACGATTTTAATGTTTTGACATAAAGAGATTGTATCATATATATATATATATATGTGTGTGTGTGTGTGTGTGTGTGTGTGTGTATATGTATATATATTAACAATTTTCTTTTTCCTTAAAGAAGATAATTGGATAATGAGAAAAGGGGAAAAAATCTTGCTCTATTTTTTCCCTCTTCTCTCCATACAATTATCTTCTTCAAAGAAAAATAAAATTGTCGCGAAATCTACGAGCGGTCAACAAATATTTAGATGTTGCTCAAGCCTCCCAAAAATTCTAATTTTCATTATAAAATCGATTTTTTCTCCGTTCCCTTTTCACCCATGAATATTACGCTTTATAATTTTTAAATCAACCTCTCGAATCTGTAGCCGGTCAATGAATATTTAGTGGCCGCTCAAGAGCTTCGAAATCGCCATTTTTTTACTCATCTCACTCATAAATTTGACGCTTTGTAAAATTTTCAAAATAATTAATCGCTTTTTTTTAGAAACAGTTTTTTTTTTCAAATCTACCTCACACTACTAATCCAAGAATTATAATCTTTGTTCTTATAAAATAGTTCTTCAAAGCTCTTGGCCGTAAACAAAATTATAAGACCCCCGTTTTATCGGTTTAGAAGTGTGAGGTAAATTTAAAAAATCCATTTCTAAAGGAAAAAAGGATTAATTGTTTTGAAAATGTTACAAAGTGTTAAGTTCATGAGTGAGAAGGGAAAAAAAATGCGACAATTGGAAATTTCGATGCTGTTGAGTGACCACTAAATATTCATTGGCCGGCTAGAACTTTTGCGAGGATAATTAAAAAACTGTAAAGCATAAAATTCATGGGTGAAAAGAGAACGAAAAAAAATCGAAGCCAAATTTGTGCCACCCTAATATATATATATATATATATTCTACTTCAGGCATCGAGAGGGTCGTATATGGACAGAATGGAACAAACGTTGAAATCGCGTGTCCGCACAATTCGTTCTCTTACATCCTGCAAAGATAAATTCCATTGATCTACATCGCGAAGTCTTTTTCTTTCTCCCGCGCTCTCTCTCCGCTGTTCCTCCCACACTCCGTTCCTTCAACCCTTCCGGGAGGCCCAGCTGGAACTGAGGAATAAATACGTACCCCCCTCTCTCACTCTCTCTATATTGAATTCCCTGGGTAGATGGGCGGGCACGACGAGGAGAGCACATCGAGTTACAAAAAAAAAAAAAAAAGACGAGGGGCGAAATGCGTCGCGCGAACGAGAAAGGCGCCGTGAACAGCGAAAATAAAAGTTATATCTATCGTGCCGAGGACGCAAGGCGAGAGTAACTTATCGGGAGTACGTGCGCCGAGGTGTGGACTGAGATATATGTAAATCCATATATATACCGGGTGTGGCAACGACCATTAAGGGACTATATCAGTGTAAACGCTGAAAATTTGGGTGATTTTCGGGAATTTTTTGGAAGAAAAGTACTCGATTAAGTGTTTCGGAAAATTAAGAATATATTTGGCTATATTTGACCTATATGACATAATTTTTTTATAGAAAAATATTGAGATTCAAGCGACTTATGCGCTGCCTTCGGAGGCGCCAACAAAAAAGTTCCTCCACTGCTGACATGATTCCGGCCGATTGAGTAGCTGAAACCGAAAAAAGGAAAAAATGTCGTTAAACTAGAAGGTATTTTCTGTACAATGAAGTAGGATTTTCGAAAAATATCAAAATCTAACAAAATGGCGTAGTTATGAAAAAAAGTATTTTTTCTTGCCTATAAAATGGTCGTTTTTTTCAATGCCAAATCGTCAATTTCCATCCAATTAAAAATATCCTACGTCATTGTAGAGTAAATATATTCAAGAGTACTCAGTTCAAGTTTCAAGTCATTCGGATAATTGCTCTTTGAGTTACAGTGTCAGCAAATTTGAAAAATCTCATTTCGAGAAAAACGCGTTTAAAGATTTAACTATCGATTTTTGCAAGATAAAATGATTAGAGATACGGCCTTCAATTTTTTACAGGATATTCTTGAAATTATAAACTGTCGAAAAAGGCGAAAAAAATCGATTTTTTTAAAGTGTCACTCTGGTATAACCCCTTAACAGTCGAAATATTTTCTAACCTATCAGCCATAGAAGAAAACTTTTCCGACAGAAGTTGCATAGTTCGAAGGGGGTCATCGAGTGGTGGCTTCGAGATTTATTTAGGTGGAGGCGCTTCGGAGATTTCAAGTTCGCCTCCATTTTTTTTAAACTGAGACGACTATTTTTTTCAACATTTTATCCAGGAACTAAAAAGAAGTTCGCCCACGAAGTTTGGAGATGATTGTTCGAGATTTAGTATAAAAGGAAATTTCAACGTTTGTAGCCTAGAATCGATATTAAGAATGGTACAAACAATTACTCCTACAAAAGGTGCTCACAATGATGACGTTCGATGAGAGACTGTTCGATAATGCAGAACGATGTTTGCACCGCTTTTTTCAATCGATTCTAAGCTTAAAACATTGAAATTTCTTTTTTAATATGTTTTTTGTATATCAAATCTTGATCGATCATCTTGAAATTTGGCGTGTGAAGGTCTTTTGAGTTCCTCAATCGAATTCCGAAAAAAAAATAGTCGAAAATCAAATCGAGAAAAAAACTTTAATATTCCTGAGTACAAAGAGGTATAAGCGGAGTCTTCCGTCAAACTTCGCTAATTGCATGTCTAAAGGAACATACTTAACAAATTATTTTCATTTTCTTTATTGTACTGCACTCAGTTTTTACCGTAAATCCGAAAAAAAACATTCTGTACTGTTTTGCCCATCACTGGAAAAAAAAATAACCATCCCTTAATTTTTACTTTTACCGATGAACAATTTAAAAAACCGAGAATAAGGTTTCTTTTTTAAACTCGAAAATTACTGAATATGAAGACCTAAAATTTCCCGTGAATCGTTCTTCTTCAGTATCAAAACGATCCCCCAAGTATTGAGAGGAAACAGCTCCGGGGCAGTTTTGACATGCTACCCGGCCATACCCTTTGTCACGAGTTCAAGAGTCGCGAAGAGAAAAGCCGCGAGGTCGTGCGTAATATCGTTCGAATCCCCCCACCCACCTTTGCCGGCCACCATCGCCGTGTGGACCAACGTAGTAGCAATAGAAGTTCACCCGAGTCGTCTTCGTCATTGCTCCGGCAGTAATTAAACTTCCTGACTCTCCGGGGGTTGAATTTGCTCTCGCGCGCGTGGTCCCGTCCAAACACGGATGGTAAGCCTCGGGCAGTCATTCGTATCAGAGAGAGTACATATATATATATATATATATATATATATATATTTATATATATATGTGTGTGTGTGTGTGTGTGTGTGTGTGTGTGTGTGTGTGTGTGTGTGTGTGTGTGTGTGTGTGTGTGTGTGTGTGTGTGTGTGTGTGTGTGTGTGTGTGTGTGTGTGTGTGTGTGTGTGTGTGTGTGTATGTGTGTGTGTGTTTATATATTTATATACATATGATATTGTCTGACCGTTCAAGAAACAAGGCTGGAATAAGAATAGTGGAGAGCGCGGCGGAATCGCAATTGGTGAACGAGACTTGACAACGGCCAAGCATTCACGCTGAGAGAAGGGAGAGACTCTCGTGTGTTTTCTTCGTTCAAAAAAATAAACGAAAGGAACTTTTCAATTTCGCTGCGGTGGCGCAGCTCTTCCGCGACGAGGTCGTTTTCACATACACCCACACTACACACACACACACGCGCGCGCGCGCGCCGTATTCGCACAACCCCTTATATCGCCCGTGGCGTCATCGCGACGTTGAAGCTCTCGTTCGCGCCGCGCGGTCGGCACACAATCCGCTGCAGCGAACAGTGTTTTCATATATATCTACATGTAGTTACATAAGTGTGTGTAAATGTATATATATATATATATATATATATATATATATATATATATATATATATATATATATATATATATATTTGTGGAGAAGCTCACATGCATGAGTAAGCTCCTTGAATTCAAAAATCTATATACCTATATATATATATATATATGTGTGTGTGTGTGTGTGTGTGTGTGTGTGTGTGTGCGTGTGCTTATTTTCTCGCGATCCCGACTCTTCTCTCTCTCCCTTTCGTGTGTACGTGGGTACACACACACACATGCACAATATTGAGTTTAGTGACAGATATATGGAGTTTATTTACATATTTACGAGATATAAGTGAATGAAAATGAATGTGTGATTTCATGTAGTGGTCAGCTATCCATGTCGGTTTTGAGAAGGTAAACGGCTCCGGAAATAGAAGACTTTATTCGGAAAAACAGAATTTCATATTCTTCTCAGTGTGCTCTATTTGGATGTACCGGGTGTCCCATTTCAATCTTACATCTCGTTTATCTCGAAAAATACTGCTCCGATCGAGTATTGAGTATAATAAGACTTTAAAGGTTCAAAGGGGGACGTAAAAAAGTCGTTTTTGGACCAAAAGTAAAAAAACGGCGACGTTAAGATGGTCGGCACGTTTAAAAACAATAGGATCATGATTTTTTTTTCGCCATAACATTTATCTTGCCACAACTCACAACTTTTGTAGGAAAAGTTTTTCGAACGGGTTGATTTTCATTCATTCGGGTGAAAAATTCATTATCCCATGTCAAAAAAACATGTCAGTGATCGTGACGTCGCCATTTTGAATTTTGGACCAAAAAGGATTTTTTTAACGTTCCCCGTGGAACCTTTGAAGCTTTATTTTACTCAATACTTGATCGGAGCAGTATTTTTCGAGATAAATCAGATGGAAGATTAAAACGGGACGCCCGGTATATATATATATATATATATATATATATATATATATATATATATATATATATATAAAATGTGCTACGGTCACTAGCTGGATGCGCCTTCGGGCGTGATTCACACACACACACACACATACATGCGCGCGCGTAAAGAATCCCGCAAAACTATCGTCGTCTCGTTCGGGAAAGCCCCGACTGAAAATAAAGGTAAATCAAAGCGATGAAGAGGAGAGAGAATAAGAGAAAGAGAGAAAGAGAGAGAGAGAGAGAGAGAGAGAGAGAGAGAGAGAGAAGAGAGAGAGAGAGAGAGAGAGAGAGAGAGAGAGAGAGAGAGAGAGAGAGAACGGTCTCGCGAACTCACAGAGGACTCTCGCCAGCAAAGCATCCAGAATTTCTTGGCTTACGTGGTTATTCAGTAAATTTATAGCTGTACGATTTGACCGGTCCATGTGTCATTCCGGGCATTACCATCTATCAGATGACTGTCCCGCTTCACCGCGTCCCAAGCCATATGAATATATATATATATATATATATATATATATAGGGAGAGAGAGAGAGAGGGAGAGAGAGACTTGACTCCTGGTGCATCGCGAGTCCCGCGTACCCACCGTGTGTGTCGTGTTACACGCGGAATGGCACATCGCCGAATCCCATCACGGGATATCACTCGCGTGGATCGCACATCGACGATCTCGAATTTCCCAGGTGACCGATCCATACACGCGTCTCCCTGGGCTTCCCCCGCGCTTTCCTATGTACATCGGTGCTCGAGGCTACCGACAGATCACCGACGTCCTCAGATACACGGCCGTGTCCGAAAGCATCGACGCACCTACGCGTCCAAGCTCCGCTGGACCACGATACGTACGGCGAATTGAGAACGCGATCGCGCGTCTGTGCACTCGATCACGCTCTTGAGCTTCATTTTTATAGGGCTTCGTAACGCAGGAGGAAAACAGAGGATTGCGGGTATGCTTCGTTTTTAGGTTTTCGCGGAGCGGAAACCTAAAAACGAAAGTTTTTTTAAGGGTTCTGGATCGAAGACGGACAAGGGGGAACGATTATGTGAGACTTCGTTTTTCAGTTTTTTTTTTTTATTTCAATGCAGGGATGTTGGAAGGGGGAAAGCTTTTCAATTTCACCCGTATGATATATAATTGAATTTTCGTAGGTGGATCGTCTGTAAAGTTGAATCTTCGTATTGAAGATTTAAACGTTTGTTTTCATCATCGAATTGGTCGTCGAAATGAGGAGAGTGAAAAAAAAGATGTATGATATATAATAATTGAAGCTTCTTAAGTGGATCATCTATAAAATTGAATATTCGAAGTGAAGACCAAAACGTTTGTTTGCATCATCGAAATAAGGGGACTGAAAAAATATTAACGTTTTCCTTTTTCCAAGGAATTCCATGTGTTTATATTTTTTTAAATGATTCCTCACGTCGTTTTTTTTTAATTTATTTGTCATGAATATTACTCCTATTACAATTAGTACAATTGAACTACTATTGCTATAATAATACCATTACTATAATACTACTATATAATCACTATTACTATAAGACTATTACTATAATATTACTATTACTATAATTGAACGGATAAAAGCATTCATTATAATCGAACAAAGAGAGAGCAAGATATATATATGTACATAAATAGATAGATAGATAGATAGATAGATGGGCAGATATACATATATATATAGAGAATGCAGAGGCCTGTGAGAATTTACAGCGGGTCGCACTAATGAGCCGTTAATGGTAAATAAATGGACCATCGAAGCTCGTCCATATTGCAACAAGAGCAAGCCCAATGGGACACACGTGATGCCAGGATCCTACGTTACAGTTGATTAATGATAGAAGGCTTCGTTCACGTCGTGGTCGATTACACGAATCCTCTCCCTCCTTCCTCGGAGGGAGGGCTTCACCCTCCCACCTACTCGTGCATTCGTAATACGAACGAGTGCCCATCCGCGAGCTCCAAAATAACCACCCATTTTTTTCAAACACACTATTCGGCAATGCGAGATTCCGATTAAGAAGATTCATTTCTCGGCAATAATACGAGATACATCAATATCCGCCGAAAAACAAAGGTACTATTTTTTTTCAATTCGAAGGTTCGAAGCGTGACAATGAAGGAGAATATTGGCATTTTTCGGTAGTTCGAAATTGAGGCGCGACAAAAAAAAGGACACCGGGACCAAAAAAGGAGGAAAGAAAAGTTGAATATCTTTAAAAAAAAACGACTTATGCCCAAGGACAAGAAAATTATTGAATTTTTCACAAAATCAAATCCGTTTTGTGTTCTCGAAACTTCATACTTACGAAAATTGCTGAAACTTTCGTTTGAAAACGACTAGTCTTCATATTTATCAAAAAAAGGACATTGGGACGCAAAAAAGAAACGACTAAAAATGGAATTTCTTTGAAAAAATGACTTGTTCCTAAAGATCAGAAGATTATTGAATTTTTATTGAACAGAAAAACGTATCCTTTTTGTGTTCTCGAAACTTCATACGTTTAAAAATTGCAGAAACTTTCCTTTCAAAATGGATAATTTTTAAATTTACAAAAAAAAGACATTGGGACTAAAAAAAAAAGAAAAATTGAATTTCTTTGAAAAAACGGCTCGTTCCCAATGATACGAAGATTATTGAATTTTTCAGAAAAAAGAATCCTTTTTGTGTTCTCAAAACTTCATACGTTTAAAAATTGCAGAAACTTTCGTTTAAAAATGCCTAATTTTTTAATTTACAAAAAAAGGACATTAGGACTAAAGAGAGAAGAAAAATTGAATTTCTTTTAAAAAACGACTCGTTCCCAAAGACGAAAAGAATTATTGAATTTCTCACGAAAACTAATTCTTTTTGTGTCATTGAAACCAGACACTTTCAAAAATTGCTGAAACTTTAGTTTGAAAATAGCTAATTTTGAAGTTTAGGGGAAAAAGATCGTCAATTTCGAATTTATGTATATTAGAAGCCTTAAAGTTCTCTCTCTCTCTCTCTCTCCCTCGGGAAAGAAAGAGAGCGAGAGACCCAGAGAGTTCCACTCTCTTGGACTTTACCTCTCGACATCCCGAGACAGAGAGATTGATACGATTCCCGAGACTACGTGGCATGTTGAGCGTTCCTGGATCGCTTTGATCCCCGTGAAGGGAAAACAACCACGGATGGAAGAGTCCATCAAACGGACCGTCCCGACGACCCCTCGGGGGGAGAACGTGGAGTAAACGAGGAATAAATACACATAAATATACGTCCACGTACATGGAGAAAGTCAATTATGACGACATTCGGTTTCGAGGACCGTACTCGTAATATCCCAATCCCCGAATGCCTCCGAAATCACTTTTAGATAACTGTAAGCATATCCATATGAACTCCATTTCCTGGAAGGTCCCATGACACAATCATGTTGAAAAAAATTGATGAACGTTCTTAAGGGGCCTTCTCACTTTATACGCCAAAAAAAGCATTTCATGATTTTTTTTCGATAGGTTTATATTATAGATATTGATATAAAAGTTGTTACACTTAATTAATCCACTTTCGAAATACATAAAAAAAATCATTTTACGTATTTATGTAACCCAATAAACTTTAAACGCGTTTTTCTCGAAACAACGTTTTTCGACGGCTTGTTGATAAAATATTCGACGCTACTGAGCCGATCCTTGTGAAATTTCGACCACATAGTCTTTACAACTATAGCTGTAGCGCATATCACGGATTTTTTTATTTTGATAATTACTATTTTTTGCCAATAACGGTGAAAAACACGGTTTTTTGTTTTTTTTTTTTTTCGAAAAATGTCTACCATTTTGTTATTTTTGCATATATCGAAAATCATATGATATGCGCTATACCCACTAACATAGTGAATCTAAAACCGTTTGATTTTTTTCAGATGATCCATCTCCGAAATTTCATCAACAGCGCAGACCTACAATTATTAGGATATTTTTTTAATTACCATTTTCGTCTATAAATAGTGACTTAAATAAATAATTTTTTTTTAAATGCATTTCGAAAGTGTAACAACGTTTATATCAATCTTTATAATATAAACCTATCAAAAAAATCCACGAAAATAGCCTTATTCAGCGTCTAATGTGAGAAACCCCTTAAAATAGCCCTTAATGTGTATATAGATATATATATATATATACGTGGGACAAAAAGCCATTAACCACGCCAGAAACTCATTTTGTGTGTACATTTCAATTCGCATTATCGTCATGACTTTCCCATTCTCTCAGAGATTCCACATGACGTACATATAAAAATAACGAGACAAAAATGATTCGCTTGTGGAGAGAGCGAGAGATAGAGAGAGAAAAAAAATTATTCACATTGAAATAAAAGAGAAAAATTTGCTAAATGAATGAACGAAGTTTATTTAACCGAAGCTACTTTGCGTTGCATTTGCATTTTGTCTTCTTGTTTCGAATTCTCACTTCATCTACAATACATTTCACGCCTTCATGAATCGACTCTCATTACCACTATTTCCTTTTGTACTTTATACACCTCTTCTTATATAAGCCCAGCCTCCTTTCTTCTTTCAGATATCAAAAAGAAAAAGAGAGAGAGGGAGAGAGCGAGAGAGAGAGAGAGAGAGAGAAATGCATGTTTCCGACAACCAACGTGTTGAACGATTGTGAGGCTATACGAAAGAAACGTCCGGAACTTCAACCACTCAGAGAAGAAAAGCAATCGCAATGATTGATCTCTGATCATCGAGTCAACGAGTCACAGCTGTAATTCTCGTTGTGTTGTGCTGGAAATAAAATAGTTTAGTGGATTTGTCCGATACGAGAGGGAGAGCGATGTACTGGTACAATATGGAACGGGATTTATTCGCCATGCCAGAAATCCCTTTAATTTTATCCTCTTGGGAATAACAAAATATACGAATGATGACGAGAGCGGTGATATTTTTTATTCTTACAGGGAACGAGCGAGAACGTACAAAAATGTAGCTATGGAAAATATTACGATTTCATTTTATAGTCACTCGAATTCATATATATATATATATATATATTGCTCAGAAGGGGGAACGGGATTACCGTTAAGCTCTGTACTTCTTGTGGCCCTCGCTGTCATAACGTTCCATTCTTGGTGGACACAGAAGAAATGATACGTTTGTAAATCTCTCTACGCCTTTCTTCCTTCTCCTTCGGTATGGCACTGAAAAGACGTAATATGGCCAATGTTATATAACCATTATGTACATCCACTGTAAAATATCATCGTACTTTGTGAATTGAGATCAAGCCCCATCGTGGATCAACTTCGCTTTCCCGTATACGGTGATACCGTGCGCAGCGCACGGCATTGCCATTGCGAGGACGATACTGTCAAATCCCGGGATAATAAAACGCTTGGAAATTCTTTTCACGCGGACACGAAGGGGAGAGAGACACTGTGGAAATCCAGAGACTCGGCAAGATACGGAATGATAAGTGACGAATCGATAAATGGACGTAATATATATATATATATATATATATATATATATATATATATATATACATTGGGGTCGTTCAAATTTTTTTTCCGCGCTACTCACTGTTTTTTTCGCGGAAAATGTATTTACGCTATGAAAAAGTAATTCGTACGAAATTTGAGAGGTCTACAAAAATTTTTATGTAGTGCTCAAACGACTTTTAATTTTTTTTTCTCGACTTTTCGTCAATTTTTTTTTCCCGCCAATAGACATCATAATAATATGATTTTCTTAAATCTTTTTATGCTCTGTAGAATTTTTGAAGTTAACATAAACAGGTTGTTTTCATTTCAAGTAGTTTTAATAAAAATAATAATTCCGAACTATGTTAAAAAAAATATTCTGGATCACAGTGTGCGATTGTTGAAAAACTTACATAATTACTCCAAAGATCGAGCCGAACAATAATGTCCCTTCTCGCAACATATTACTCCAAAAAAGCACGCCTATTTGTTAGACGTTCAGTGATTTAAATACCGTGTTCTTGTTCATCAAGTGGTTGATATAATAATCACAACCGAATTACGTATGTTGATTCTCAATCTGCAAATAAAAATTGCTTATGGTAAAAAAAATTTTAAATAAAAATTGTGTATTGTTACAGAAAAAATTAAATCTAGTCTTACATTGGATAACGCACTAACATTTTCTGCATCGAGATAAACAAAATTAATACTCCGATAATGATGAAAAAAAAAAAAAACATGGAAAAGGCGTTTGAGCACTAAGTAAAAAATTGTTTAGAACCCTCAAATTTTGCACAACTTTCTTTTTCTTACCATACTTCAATTATATATATATATATATATATATATATATATATATATATATATATATATATATATATATGATCGCGATTAGAATCAATAAAAAAAATATTTCTATACATTTTTACGTACATAGATATAGTCATGTGAAATCGTATACGAATATATTTATTGCAATGTAATTAATTAGAAAAATACTATTGTTAAGTAAAACTCAATCCATTAAGTGAGAACTATTTATAGATCACTAAAATACATATAAATATACACTGTTTCACTGGAGGACATACATACGTACATATGTAAGTATTTTTCATTCCCATTAAATTAAATAAAAAATATTCACCTTCTATTTTATTGACTCGTGTTACATTTACTTCTATATATATATATATATACACACACACATAAGGATCAAACGATTTACGATTGTTGAGTGAAAAAGGAGCTTTAAAAAAGAGCAAATAAAATGTTTAACGCCGCATGCCTCTCAGATTTTACTGCAGATTTTTTTACGATCCGCACACATTGAGTAGCGAACCTTCGGGCTGAGAATACCCAAACAGTAGGAAAGCTTGAAACAAACACGATGAAGTCGTCGCCGCTTCGCCATGGATCCGTAAAAGGGCAAATGGTTGTAGGGCAAAAGAAAATTCGATCCCAAAGTCAACGCGAGGACTCGATGAATGATTGAGTATGGAGAATTAAGAGGGGACGTATCGCGCCGGCTAATCAGATTCGGGCCACATACACTGGCTCGAGATAATTGGGCCGAGGGGTTCGTGAAATTTTCATGCCCTCTACGATTACTCGTCGTCCGCGTCGAAGTGTCTCGCGACACAACACCAACTTGTAATTACTCGTCGCATAACCCCGAAACTCATCCCCTCGTTTTTTTTTTTTTCGTGTCATGAATATTTATTCACTCATTAACGCCTCCCCGCCGACTTCTCCACCGCGCGTTGCACGCTCGGCGACTTTTTTTCCTCGTGCCCTTTTTTTCACCCTTTTTTCTGCGGCAAATTCGCTCTCCCTTTTTAATGTAGGCTCTCGTTCGACAAGCGCATCGTCACTCCCCGGGGGGGGGGGGGGGGGGGGGGAATGGCAATTTTGCATGTTTACGTCGTCCTCGTCTTCGTCTTTCGACCGTCGTCTACTCGGCCGGCAGGGCTTCTCTCTTCACTACGCGCCTGAACCATTTTCGAGATCGTCAACGACGCAATGGTTTTGCAATATTGCATATACAGGGTGTCCTGTCATGAATGGATAATCCTGCAACTGTCGATAGGTCAGATCATGTCATACTATATATACTGGAATTTCAGATTAGTAAAAGTCCTACGGTTTTCGAGATAAAAATCATCTGCTTTTGATTTTTCGCATGCCATTTCTACAGATGATTACTTTTCTTGACCCAGTTTTTTAAAAACTACCCTCGGTTATATGTTTTATCTAGAAAAATCTTCTTTTTACCCTTGGATGTTAAGGAGACTTTGTGAAAAAAAGATCTTTTGCAGAATTTTCATACAAACCAATTCGAACATCTGACTTTGATAGCCTGCGGTGTAAAAAAAAGGACGACGGATATCGTGCCAATTACTTTAAAAATGTGCTTAGTTATTGACGATTCATTCGCAGAAATGGCATGCGAAAAACGATAAAGAGATGATTTCGTTAAAAAGACACCCTGTATATATATATATATATATATACAGGATCGTTGAAAAAAAATGAACCATTCCATTTAAAAAAGTGGAGGTGACGTTCACTATGCGTCAGCGCCTCCACCGAAAAAAAAATTGGCCGCATTTGATGGCCCCCTTCACACCGTACAACTTTTGTCTAGAACGTTTTTTTGTGACGTCGATATCTATCGAGTTATTTCGGGTGGCAGAGATAAGAGGGAAACTCAAACAGTCTAAACGTTATTCCACCTTAGGGGTAAGGCCACAGTAGAATTCTCAAAAAATCGATTTTTTTCGCTAAAACGGTGCTTCATCATCATAAGAATAAGTCACTATTCTACTACTTACTATAAGTAAGCCCACCTCTGGCACGGCCATGGAGTACCTAAAACTTTAAGGGGTTACCCCCACTTGCGATTTTGAAAAAAACGATTTTTTTATTGCATTTTTTTGAAGTGCAATTTGAAGTGTAGTTTTTTTTGATGCCCGGAATAGATGACTCTATGTAAGTTTACAAAAAAAAATATTTTCTTCGTGTAAACTGAAATTGAAACTTTAAACGCGTTTTTCTCAAAATGGCATTTCTGAAGTCGGTGACCAAGATTACTCAAACACTAATGAACCGATCTTCTTGAAATTTTGCAGGCTTATTTAATACATAAAAATGTAGTCTTTAATCGTTCGATTTTTTTTCGAAAAAAATGGCCATTTTATAGCCAAAAAACGGCCGTTTTTTTTCATTAAATTCGAACCATTAACTTTGACTGTCCGCCATTTTGTGAAAAATGAATATTTTTAAAAATCCTTCGATTAAAGACTAGTTTATACTTATATTTGACTAAATCCATCCGCATTTTTTTTCAGATGATCCACTTCGCCGCAATGTTGGTCACCGCAAACTGTGTATATAAAAACATTATTTCATTGACGGCCATTTGCCACTAAACAATGTAATATTTTTCAAAAAAAAAATTACTGAAAGTTCTTCAAGATGTGTTCTTTAAGATGGTATATGGATCGATTAAAAAAGTTTTGTAGTTTTCTATAAAAAAATTAATGAAAAAGGCCTTTTTTGCGCTGCAAGTGGGGGTAACGCCTTAAACGCGTTTTTCTCGAAACAGCGTTTTCCAATTGGTGAGACAAATAACTTCAACAATTTTCACTCGATTTACTTCAAATTTAAAAGTTATTTTCCTAATTGCATTTCGCAGAGAAGTACGTACGGAATTTCTGATTAATCGAAAACTTTTCATTTTATGAGTAGTTTTATAGGAAAATTTTCACTGAAAATTCATTCAAAGATCTACAACTCAATTCAAATACCTACAAATGTTGAATAAAACAATATTTTTTTAATACCGTACGTAATTCTCTGGATATTCTAATGTAGATTGACGAGAATCTTTGTTTTTTATTCTAGGTAAAAAATCGTGGATGCTAAATGTCACGCCGCGGAGCGCCTAAAAAAAAGATAACAAAATAAAATACTAGTAGTCGGCCATTTTATACATCGAAAAAAATATATATATATATTTCCTAACAGCTTGATATTCATACTAAATAGATGTGTAACTAATTTTATGAGTGAATCACTTTTTCATACGAAAAAAAAATTGTTAATTTCGCACATGATTTTATACCCGTTACTGTGGCCTAACCCCTTAAAAATTACCTCCAAAACATTGCTCGAAACAACAATACTGTCTAAAAGTAATGCAACTTTTGAGAACACGTATATGTAGAATGTCTGTAATGTCGGGAACTGATAATTCGCAATTATCCGAGTAGAAAACAGAATGGCAATTTTATCCTATTGAATATCGATTTTTTTTCATCCGAAGCACCGATTTCTGTCTACCGCATCCTATTTTAATGTTTTTTTTGTTCTTGCCTTTTTCATTTCGATTTCGTCGTTCCAAAGAACGTCAATTTTATTCCAATTGTCATCGATAAATATTATTATACTAATAAATGCTTCGTCAATAAATACGAAAAATGTGAAGCTATGAAAAAAAAGATGCGAAAAATCTGTACGAAGATCCCTTGGGTGCAACGTGTGCCTTCAGCTCCGAAGATGAACACGACATCTGTATGCCACAGTTGGCTTGTGGTATAAATCTTACATGCGTGGTATTGGCGATACGCACCGGGTGTGCTCTCGAAGCCCAAGTCAAATCGATCAATCTTTGACGAAAGCCGGAGTGATCGAGTGGCGGGGGGGAGTCACGAAAATCCCGAATCGGAACAGCCGTCAGGCACGAATGATTGATAGGACGTCTCGCACAGAACTTCAACCTTTCTTTCGTGGTCATCGATGATGGCTTATTCCGGATCGAAAACTCTTTCCTTATTTATACACGATTTTTCCTCGTTTCTCATTATTCACACACTATTTGTCACACGAGAACGCGTTTTACATGAGTCTTGACTTTCAATATAGATAGTGTTTGAATAGATGAGTAAGTGAGTAAATTAATAAATGAATATACGAATAAATGAATAAGTGAATACATGAATAAATAAATAAATGAATAAGGGAACGAATTAATGAATGAATTGATAATTAAACAAACGAATAAACAAATAGGTGCTTTAATGAATAAACGAATGCACAAATACACAAATAAACGAATAAGCAAATAAATGAATAACTGCATCAGTACCCTATGCTATTTACAACGAACAAATCACCACTACGATATGGTAGTAACCTCCACATAAAAAAAAAAAAAAAGAAAAAAGCCCTCTCGTGAACCGTGCCGTTATCGTGCCCAGCCGGAAAATCGTGGCGAGTGATTTTCGCGTGCAAGCTGCGCGTAATAAAATATAAATATGGAGAACACGTAACACGCACGCACACACACCACACCACACACGAACATATATATATATATATATATATATATATATATATATATATATATATGTATGTATGTATGTATGTATGTATGTATGTATGTATTTGTGTGCGCACGCGCGTGTGTATGTGTCTCTGGTACGAGACTACGAAAATGATCATCATGTCGCATGGAAACGCGACGAGGTTTTATTTCATCGCCACAAATGCGCTGCATTATTAAGCGCATAGCCGAAATGCCTCGTTGTCATATAAATTTCGAAGTGCATGTGTGCGTTTCGTCGACGCCTCGAGTGACGACGAAAACGCGAACATGAGGGAAAAAGCCCTGTGCGTTCCCCGAGCGCGCATTGTCGGCGTGCAAGCCTCGGGGAGACGAGAGAGGAAGGGCTAGATTATCTGCCACTATGACGTTCATCATGTACACACACTCTATCGTGCACTTGTTTTGCTGCACCTTTGCCCCGGTATTTTCCAAAATCGCGGTCTATCTCGATTATCGCCCTGCGTAATATAGCGTGCTTTCGTTTTATGAATTTTTCCCGGCGCCAACATTCACCCTTTATCAACTTTTTCCACGCCCTCACTGACGTTCATTCGCTTTCAATACTTATACATGTGTACCCATATACCGGGTGTCCCATTTTAATCTTACACCGGATTTATCTCGAGAGATACTGATCCGATCAAGTATTGTGGCTAATAACGCTTTTCGGATTCAAAGAAGGACGTTAAAAAACAGACATGTTTTTTTTTAAATGGATCATGCATTTTTTACACCAAAACATTCATCAGGCCAGAACTAACAAATTTTAGGGTTCAAAGAAGGACGTCAACGGCCGACATGTTTTTTAAAAATGGATAATGCATTTTTTGCACCAAAAAATTGATCAGGCCAGAACTAACAACTTTTGCAGGAAACGTTTTTTGGCAATGTTCATCATTTTTAGGTTAGAATAGCATTTTTAGCCGAAGTGACGAGCCGCAGAGACTTAATTCTTGTTTGGATTTGTTTGGGTTTTCGGACAAATCCAAACAAACTCACACCCACGCACACTTGCACACTTACGCTAGGGATGTTGAAGACTTTACCTCCTCGTGGTACCTTCTGGACAGGGCTAAAATAGTAAAACTGGTATCGTAACCAAAAAATTATGAACGTTATCAAAAAACTTTTCCTACAAAAGTTGTTAGTTTTTATCTGATAAATGTTTTCGTGAAAAAAATGCATGATCCCATTTTTTTAAACGCTTCGGCCACCTTAACATCGCCATTTTGAATGTTTACCAAATTTTTGTTTTTTTACCACCCTTGGAACCCTAAACGTGTTATTTCACTCGATACTTGATCGGAGCAGTATTTTTCGAGATAAATCAAGTGTGAGACAAAAATGGGAGACGCGGTATACAGGATGTACCATGTAAGTTGGCACAACAAAGCATCTCGGCACAAGGATTTTGGAGCTTTTCATAAATAAATTCTTCGGACAAAAGTTTCACAGCTTCAAGAAACAAAAATAAGAGTGTCGGTAATTTTTCATTTAGTGGCAATTTTCAACGTTATCCCACGGTCAGCATTCGTTTTTTTAATGGGAACCAATATTTTTTATTTCTTATTCATTTTTTGCGGAACAAGATAAGTAACTGTGGTATGAAACTTTTTTTTATTTGACTTGAATTTTTTTATATTCCAAATATTCAAAATATCTCGAAAACTTGAAGTCAAACAGAACAAAGTTGCAAACAAAAAAAAACTTACTTTGTTAAGCGAACAATGATTACGAAATTTCAAAAATTCGTTCCTATTTGAAAAACCAAAGTTGACTTTGGCCTCGAAAATTTCCTTCGAATGAAAAATAACCAACACTACTACTTTTAATCCTTAAAACTATGTAACTTTTGTGTGAAACTTTTTTTCCTAAGATGTATTCCTTCCGGGATATTTCGTTGTGCCGAACCAAATGGCACACCCTGTATACGTATACGCATCCGTAGGCTTATGCATTCAAGCCATTATGGCCATGCAAACATGCATAAATAATTATGAACTCTCGTTAATATTACATGCCACATTCGTAAGCAATTTAAACGCGAGTGGCTGTGTGTAACAGCATAGTACAAAAGGTGTATCGATGTTTAAGAATAAAAGAGACAAAACGGTGTGTTTCCATAGTATTTATTATTAATATGATAATGATTCTTTTGTCCGCGATTTTTAATACCCGCGTGTGTGGCGAGCAGTATTATATATACAGTAAATCATGTATATGTACTATATCATTGTTGTTTGTTTCTTGGAACATTTTACTGTTTTATCTTATTGTTTCATTGGCCGTCGGTGAATGAATTTTGTTTTGTCCAATTGATTAGTTTCCTGTGTGTGTGTGTGTGTGTGTGTGTGTGTGTGTGTGTGTGTGTGTGTGTGTGTGTGTGTGTGTGTGTGTGTGTGTGTGTGTGTGTGTGTGTGTGTGTGTGTGTGCGTGCGTGCGTGCGTGCGTGCGTGTGTGCGTATGTGCGTGTGTGTGTGTGTGTGTGTGTGTGTGTGTGTGTGTGTGTACAACAAAAAAAATATATATATACACAGCATGTGATTTCTACAAATGATATGAATCGACAATAACTAAGCAACTTATTAATGTAATTGGCACGATATGTGTAGTACTTTTTTTTACACCGCAGGCTAACAAGGTTGAATGTTCGAATTGGTTTGTTCGAAAATTCTGCATAAGAACTTTTTTTATAAAAAAAAGAAGGCATTTCTAGGTAAAACAAATAACCAGGAGTATTTTTTTAAAAACCGTGTGAAAAAAGTTATCATTTGTGGAAATGGCATACGAAAAACCAAAAGCAGATGATTTTTATCTCGAAAACCGTGGCACTTTTACTGAACTGAAATTCCAGCATATAGTAGGACATGATCTGACCTATCGACAGTTACAGGGTTATCCATTCATAACAGGACACAGTGTATATATATATATAAAGTTAGGTGCGCAACTAAGTTCCCGCTGTTTTTCAAGAGATGGCTCCACTAGTAAGTGCTGGTCCATTGTGACATAACCAAAACGTCATGAACCAAGCTTAGACATATGGTAAACAAACCGCTTTGACACATTAGTGATTTTGTTTTAGCGTCGTATACTTTTGGTTGTGTGAAAATGTTTGATTTTGTGCTAAATAATCGTCATTTGCGGGAAGTGTTGCTTTTCTTCTTTCATTCGAAGAAAACGGCGACTGAAGCGCATCGAGAACTCCAAAAAGTTTACGGAGATGCTGCTCTAAGTGAAACAACGTGCCGTGATTGGTTCCGTCGCTTCAAAGACGGTGATTTCGATGTTGATGACCGTTCACGTGAAGGAAGGCCAAAAACCTTCGAAGACGCTGAATTGGAGGCATTGCTCGATGAGGATCGGTGCCAAACGCGAAAAGAGCTTGCTTCAGCATTAGGAGTTACCCGCCAAGCCATTTCCAAGCGATTGCATGCGTTGGGAATGATTCGACAACAAGGAACTTGGGTTCCTTATGATTTGAAGCCAAGAGACGTTGAGCGTCGTTTTTTCGCCTGTGAACAACTGCTCCAGCGGCAAGAAAATTAGGGTTTTCTTCATCGCATCGTTACGGGTGATGAAAAATGGATTCATTACAGCAACCCAAAGAGAACAAAATCATGGGGACTGCCCGGTCATGCTTCTACGTCGTCGGCTCGGCCGAATATTCACGCTGCGAAGGTTTTGCTGTGTATTTGGTGGGACCAGGGCGGTGTTATTTATTATGAGCTGTCGAAACCGAACGAAACCATCACTGGGGAACGGTATCGAACTCAATTGATGCGATTGAGCCGAGCACTGCGCGAAAAGCGGCCACAATACGAGCAGAGGCACGAAAAAGTAATTTTACAGCATGACAATGCTCGACCTTACGTTGCCAAACCCGTTAAAACCTACTTAGAAACGCTCAAATGGGAAGTCCTACCCCACCCGCCATATTCTCCAGATATTGCGCCGTCCGATTATTACTTGTTTCGTTCGATGGCACATGATCTGGCTAATCAGCAGTTCCGCTTATATGAAGACATCTCAAAATGACTTGATTCGTGGATAGCCTCAAAAGACGAACACTTCTACCGTGACGGTATTTGAGCTCTGCCAGAAAGATGGGAACAAGTTGTCGCTAGCGATGGGCAATATTTTAAATGATTCATTTGTAACCATTTTTCACAATAAAGTGGCATTTTCATAAAAAAAACAGCGAGAACTTGGTTGCGCACCTAATATATATAATTTAAAAAATAAAGTAAAAAAGCAAACGAGCGCGATCGAATAAACAGATGAACAAACGAACAAGAAACAAAAATGCAGTTCCCTATTATTTTCAAAGAGCAATATGTGTGTAAATGAAAATGACACAAAAAGAACTTCAACTAAAGCATCAAATGAAGTGGGTAATTACCAAAAATTTGCAAATAACGAGGCACGCTTTGTCTATAAATCTGTAAATCTCTATCGCTACATGCAATAAAACTGTAAAGGGTGCGTGATTGTAAATTTTTTTGTTTTCCGCAAAAATCGTTGCAGATTGTTCATATAAACTAAATCAATTGGAAGTGGCGAGTGACGAGTGAGAGGTATCGGAGATATATATATGGGTTTGGTCGCAATCAATATGTATATCACGATCGTGATATGAATATAATGCAAGATTCAATGATTTTAGCCGGTAAAGTCCTTGCCCTAACCAGGGCGAAACGTCGACGTGTCTCGGTCAAAGTTGGCTCGGCAAAGCGGACAACGGGAAACGCTTAGCGATGGATTATGCATGCCCTCGGTTTCTGTCATACGTTGCGTCGGAGATCGTTGACCGTGTCGGGTGACACCTTCCGCGTGGCCTCGATTGTCCGCAACGACCGCAGGTGGATGTAAAAATTGTACGCGGTGTTTGACAGCACCGGAGCGCTGTGACTTCGAGGGAACGGGCAAAAGTTTGCAATAAAAATAGACTGTGTATATGGAGCGAGAAGGCGAGTGTCGTGGGAGAAACATAAGGGATAGCAGAAAAGTGTGCACGGAGTAAAATTAAATCTGCATAATTCGTGGGCTTCGCAGCTTTAATTTTATTTTTGTGCTCTTCTTTCTCTTCCATGACACCCTTCGCCTGTCATTCGTTGCTGTTTTTCTTACTTGCTATCCACTTTTTTCGTAGTCTTCCAGTTGCTCTCTCTCTCTCTCTCTCTCTCTCTCTCTCTCTCTTTCTCGTATCGTTTTTCAACTCGTTTGTTAGTTATTATTTTGTTAATACCACTGTTAAATTATTTCATAATAATTGTTACGATTTTGTTTATATTACTCCGATTGTATTTATTTATCTTTGTATTTTTTCAACTGGTGCACACTCCAATTGCGTTAGACTCTTATTAAGCCACAATAAATCGAATTTGATCTAATCGTTATCTCTTAAGGGGGAAAAATCGTTTTCTCGCCCTTAGAGGCGAGGAAAAAATTCGCTCATTTTCACGATTTTTTTTTATAAGGAAATATTTCTTCACTATTGTTTAGACTCAGGGTACGTTTTATTACTACTTTTGGCTGTTCCATTGTTTTTTTCTTCTTATTCTGATGATTCTCATGAAATTTGGTACAAATCTTCGTAGCCTTATCGTCTAAAACGTGACTCTAAATATTTGAAAACATTTTTTAAAAGTATTTTGTTATTGCAAAATGTAGCCATTTTTTCCGGAAAATTCATTCTTTTTGTTTCAAAAGATATCATATCATCGATTTTCAACATATTTCACTTTATCTTGGTTCATATTCTGCGTATGGGTGTCAATGAAAACAAAATTTTCGTTGGTTTTTTTTTCAGATTAATCCCACCGATGCTACATGTCACGCCGTCTGATAACATCCACCGCGGACCCGTTTAGAAGACCGTGCTATACCTCCGCCTTTTTCAAAGTTAACAAAAACCATATAACAGCCAAGAGTAGTAATAAAACAATCTGAAGAACAGTAATAAAACAGACAGAATAGTGAAGAAATCTTTCCTTTAAAAAAAAAGTCATGAAAATTATGAAAAATAGAAAAATCCCTCCCCTTAATCGCTCTTCTTCTTTTCCTTGCCCCGTTCTCCCACGCTCTCTTTCTCCCTCTCTTTCTCTCTCTCGCTCTTCTTCCGGCTGTTTCATTCGCTTTTTACTTCAAAATTTTCTCTCATTCTCCCCGTCTTTTTTTCTTCATTTTACTCGCTCTTCCTCAATTTGTTCCCTTCATTATACTCTCCTCATTTTCCTCCCTCACTTACACTCATCCCCACTCTCTCTTCCTCTCGCCATCCGACTCCTCCTCCTTCCTTCGCCAACCCTTTGTCGTCCTGCTCACAGTACTCTGCCTAAATATTTAGAAGCTTTTATACCCTAAGCAGTGCGCACTGCGCAGCGAAATACACTCAGCGAAGACGTAAGAAGGAACATCCCCTCGCCCCCGCACCGCCCTACCGCGGTGATAAATGAAAGTTCTCTATGTAAAACGCGATGTACTTACATTCTCAGACTATGCAGCTACTTTCTGGTATAACACAACGAAAAAGAAATATCAATGAAAAAAAAGAACATTACGAGCAGAAAACAACATAAATTCAGCAACGTGGGATGAATCGACGATAGGTACCTCGAAAAAAATTGACATTCATCCCATATATATATATATATATATATATATATATATATATATATATATATATATATATATATATTAGGGTGATTCGTTTCAGGGCAACTTTTTTTTTCGACCCATCGTGGCCGAAAACCTTTAGTTGGTACCCAAAAACGAACTTTCGTGAAAGGGGGGTGTTATCAAAAAATATTTACAGGTCGCGAATCAAAATTGAAGGTTTCCCATTTGATTAACATTGAAAAAAATGTTTTTCTCACTGTTAGTGTTACCATTCCGCGAATTTTGATGTCGCGACATTTTCCAAGTGGGTTCTCATAGGAAATATGATACTCCACAATAAAGTTCATTGAGCCATGGCCGTAAATTCAACCGTTTCAGCGGCATCATTATTTCAAGTGAATACTGTGCAAAATATCTATTCAAACGGCTGTAACGCCTAAGCTATTAGATATATCGAAAAAAATTCAGATGAGAACTTTGTAGAGAAAGTAATTTTCTACAAAAAAGTCTCATAAGCCGAGCCCGAAAATTCAACTCTTTCTCAGCTACAGGTGGATGAAGTAAAATAAATAGATTTTTTTTTAAACAAAAACAAATCTATTTATTTTACTTCATCCACCTATAGCTGAGAAAAAGTTGAATTTTCGGGCTCGGCTTATGAGACTTTTTTGTAGAAAATTACTTTCTCTACAAAGTTCTCATCTGAATTTTTTTCGATATATCTAATAGCTTAGGCGTTACAGCCGTTTGAATAGATATTTTTGTACAATATTCACTTGAAATAATGATACCGCTGAAACGGTTGAATTTACGGACATGGCTCAATGAACTTTATTGTAAAGTATCATATTTCCTATGAGAACCCACTTGGAAAATATCGCGATATCAAAATTCGCGGAATGGTAACACTAATAAAGAGAAAAACATTTTTTTCAATGTTAATCAAATGGGAAACCTTCAATTTTGATTCGCGACCTCTAAATATTTTTTGACAACACCCCCCTTTCACGAAACTTCGTTTTTGGGTGCCAACTAGAGGTTTTCGGGCACGATGGGTGAGAAAAAAAAAGTTACCCTGAAACGAATCACCCTAATACACACACACACACACACACACACACACACACACACACACACACACACACACACACACACACACACACACACACACACACACACAAATCCTGGATACATCTGAAATAATTGAAAATTATGTTCTCACTTGAAAACTATGAACTTTATCAAAAAATTTTTTCAACAAAAGTTTTTAGTTTTCAGCTGACAAATTTTTTGGCAATAAAAAAGGTTATGTTTCCGTTTGAAAAAAACATGTCAGCCTTTGTAACGCCGCCATTTTGAATTTTGACTCCTCAAATAAATTTTTTTCAAACGTCCCCCTTCAATCCCTAGAAGTTTTGTTCCACACAATAGTTCGTCCGAGCAATATTTTTCGAGAAAATTCAGGTGTAAAATTAAAATGGGACACCCTGTATATATATATATATATATATATATATATATATATATATATATATATATATATATATATATATATATATATATATATATATATATATATATATATATATATATACACGTGTGTGTATGTGTGTGTGTTCGTGTGTGTATAGGTATTCCAAGTGTTTTCGAACGGCCTAAAAACCTGACCTTCGTCGATCTTTTTCAAAGTTGGTGATGTTTTTGTATCATCTATTTTGAGTACGTGGCATTTTTTCCAGATTTGTATCGGCTCGCTCACTCGGCTAACGCGCAAATAAAATTTTACGCGTGATAAAATTTCAAATGATCGTATGGTAGTGATATTCTCGTCGTACGAAAAATATCCTTTACCCAAAAAGATGCGGTTTAATTAACTATTTTGAAAAAGAAATTCAAGATTTTCCAAGTACTACACACTAAAAAAAAAGAAAAATCTTTCATTGTTGAATTTGATAACCACAATGACTAGGTTGATCCTGCTGAGATGTACACTGAATTATATTCTATTAGTGTGAAACAACATGTGTAAGTTTCATTCTGGGCGGGCTTGCGTTCAGTTACTATCGTCTTAAATTTAATGGGAAATTGTTTTTGTTGAATAACTCAGCGATTTACAATTTTCAAGTAAAAATGGTAATGACTAAACTTGTAGGAAATCGAGTGCTTTACAACTTTGGTCATTACATTTTTTTTCTATCATCGATATCTTTCGAATTAAACCTGAAAAATGCGTCTATTCCATTTTTCTCGTTTATTTTTAACTTTAGGGTATAAACATACATGAACAAACTTGTAGAGAATGACAATTTTGATAATTTTTGTTTCGACCTTTTTTTCCTAGAATCAATATGTAAGGTCGTACGCCAACGGTAAAAGAAAAGAGCGAATGTTTTACGAAACAATATTTTCACGCTTCTCGTTTTTTTTACCGTTGGCGTACGACCTTAAACATTGATTCTAGGAGAAAAAAAGGAAGAGACCAAAATTGTTTATGGTCGTTCATGTCTGAAAGTTAAAAAAGAACAAGATAATGCTAGTGGCTTTTTCCGGTTTAATTCGAAAAATATTGATTGTAGAGAAAAAACTGGAATAACCAAAGTTGTGAAGCACTTGATTTTCTACACGTTTAGGTGTTACCATTTTTACTTAAAAGTTATAAACCGCCGAGTTATTCAACAAAATCAATTTCCCATCAATATTAAGCCGACGATATTAACTGAACGCAAGCCCAGCCCAGAATGAAACTTACACATGTTGTTTTACACTAATAAGAGAACATTCACTGTACATTTCAGCAGGATCAACCGAGTTGTTGGGGTTAAAAAATAAAAAAATAAAAGATTTTTTAGCGTTGCAGTACTTGAAAAATTTGAATTCTTTAAAAAACATAGTCAATTGAAAACGCATCTTTTTTTGTAGAAGACATTTTTTCGTATGACGAAAAGGTCACTACGATACGATCATTTGAAATGTTATCACGTGTAAAATCTTATCTCCGAGTTAGCTGAGTTAGCGAGCCGATCAAAAATCAGAAAAAAATTCCACAAACTCGAAATATATGATACAATAACATCACTAACTTTGAAAAAGATTGAAGAAGGTAAGGCTTTTAGGCCGTTCGAAAACACTTGGAATACCTCATATATACCTCTTGCCCATAGCAACGTGAGTACAAGGTTCAAAGGGCTCATGGAAAATTGAACCTATCCCTCGCGGTTTCCCTCCCATCTCCTTTTCGTACAATATCGAGTTTTAAAAAATCACAAAACGAAAAAAAGAGCTTTCATTGTACGTCATACACACACACACGTGTATATATATATATATATATATATATATATATATATATATATATATATATATATATATATATATATATATATATATATATATATAGAAGTTAACGTATATTCGGGATTATCGCTCTTTCGGTCTACTCACAGAGTGTCCCGTGTACGAGCAATTCCCGAAGCGAAAAACTTCCGTCGATATAACCTCCTCCCGCCCCCCGTGATAACCCCGCAAAGGTCGCACTCAATCACTTCGCAATAATTGACGGCACTCGATTTTTTTCCCTGGAATTGAGTCGATGATACGCGCATTTTCTGCCCTTTTTTACACTTCACAATGGTGTGGCAAATAATATGTCTAGGGTTTATCTGTGGTCATGTGAAATGAAAAATTAAAAAATACACTTTTGTCATAAAAATAAAAAAATTTTCATTGTCATAAAAATAAAACAACTTCAGTAATTCGCTAACAACAAATGGATGATCTTATGAAATCATCCGGTCATAACATAGAAAATGTCATCATCTATGCTCGAGAATGTTTCGAGAAAATTAGGAAAAAAAGGTTAAATCGCAATGATCTGACCCTTCACGAAAATGGTCATAACGCTGTCAAATTTTGGAACCTTTACACAATCTTCGTTGCAAGTTGAAGTTGAGACCTTGGGCTATAAAATTAAGCCAAAAAAAATCGTAGTTTCGAAATTTCAAGCTTATGCGAACCTCTTTAAAAAATCCTCTCCGTTTTCGTGTTCACATTTTATTTGTCCTGCACCGTACATCGGCGAACCGAGGCTAAAGATTCCGAGAGTACTAGACTTACCCGAGATGCTTTTAACGTGCTTCCATTATGGTCGACTTGCCTCGCATCAGCCGGTAAAGTAAGAATCTTTCAGCGATGCCTTTCGCAAAATAATGCTCCCCGAAGTGGACGATGAGCACGGTAAATGTCGAGGAAAAATGAAAATCTAACGCTAAATACTCTCTGCCTTGTCCTCCGCGTGCATTTTTCTCCGTAATTTTTTCACAACTGTAGCTCGCATCAGAAGCAATCACGCAATATATTTCTCCATTTACGAGTCTTTATTAGACATTCACGGCGGATCGGTGACAGCAAAAAAATCTAAAAATGAAGACCCGACAAAAAGTGTTAAGGCGGGATATACATTTACAACGATCAAAAAATCGATTTCTTTTTTTTTTCTTAAAACGATGGAACTATATATGTAGAATACTTTCGCAAAGTTTCAAAGCGAAATTCGAAAAACTTCAAACGTTACAGGCCGTCAACGCCGTGCCGCACCGCTCGGATTCGGAGCGGGCGAGAACTTTAAACGCGTCTTTCTCAAAACTGCATTATCGAAATTGGCGTGCAGGATTACTGAAAAACTATTAAGCCAACTGAGTCGAAACTTGGTAGAAATATTGATAATACTGGTACCTTCTACTTGACGAGAATTGTTTTTGAAAAATTGAAAAAAAAACTACTTTTTTAATCCGCATTTTACAGAAATATTGCGTGAAATGTTGATTTTTTGTAAACGCGTGCCATTTTCTAAAGTTTGCATTTTCTTCATTTTAATTATCGTCACATAGAAACTATACATGTTCTAACTGAACAAACGTTTGAACTTCTTTGCAAATCGAAGTGTACGGGAAGCTTGACTGCACGCCGATTCGCAACTCCCGCGACGACCTTGCTGTAATACTCTGCCACAGCTCCGCCATTTTGATGACGAATTAATTAAAAAAAAATTGTTTTGTATACTCAAATATACTATTCAAATATACCTGAAGTTTGATAATCGTAGAATAATTGTTTTTAAATTTAAAAAATTCCTCAATATTATACCGCCTTAAGAAAAATTCGAGACCGCTGCGTCTCAATGTTATTATACGCTTTCAGCGCGAATTCTCGTAAAGAGTTCTCTTGGGAAAGCGGGCGTGCTCGCGGGGTCATGGCGTTTAAAAGGCAGTTCTTCTTTTCATCTAAGGAACAAAATGACCGCTCGCACGTACAAAGCACTCCGTATACGGAATCGTCCACGCGGGAGTCATTAAAATATCTTGGCCATTGTCTCAATCCTGGAGTCCCCAAAGAGCTTTCTGAAATGCTGACCGGTTTCCGGAAGAGCGGGCGTTTTATGTTCCAGCGACAATGCGGGGTTGTTTTTTATCTTGGAGGAAGCTCATTCTCATTCCGTCTGTCTGTGTGCCTCTCTCTCTCTCTCTCTCTCTCTCTCTCTCTCTCTCTCTCTCTCCTTCTCTTTCGTATGCTTATTACTCTATTATGCCTCATTAATATATGTATATATATATATATATATATATATATATATATATATATATATATATATATATATATATATATGTCACTATTATTTCACTGGTGAAAGTAGAAATCGGATCGTCAAAATTTTCCAGGCCATTACCTTTAATCCTGCGGCTGAGCCGCGCGATCGTCGAGGTCTACTTTAAAAAGCTATAATTAGATATTCGTCTATGATCACGTCCGCGTTCAATTTGTCGAAACCTGGCAATGTCTCTGTTCCAATTTCCTGCCGATGCTAATCCGATAAAACGTAACATTGCTTGTGATCAGCAATGATTCATTTTCTTCGTTTTCAATTACCGAATTAATCGAGTCATCACAATCATCTACTACGCAATGACGGTAATTGATTAGACTTTAATTATTACAATTGGAATTTCTGGAAAAATCTGAGTTAACCTGTAAGATTTTTTTCTCGCGAGCGGACCGAACACATTTTTCATTCGATTTCATTTTTCACTGCGAACGAGATGAATAATTTGTTTCATCTCGTTCACCTTCTTGTAACTGAATTAACGACGACTTGCGTTGTGAGATTCCGACTGTCGACATTTCCATTCGAATAAAGCGAATACATTCCTCCGTTGAATTTTCATTCCCTTCCTTCATTTAAGGCGAAGTAGACGATCTGCCACGTGACATACGAGTGCGAGAGAGATAGCTGAGATTTTCGAACAGAGATTTATCAGAGATGAATAATATTTAGGACAAAAGGAAATCATCAAGCTCCGCGTCAGAAAAGTCTCCAGAGCCTAATGCTTTGTTTTTCCCAAAAAATTTAACCATCCATGAGAAAATCGGGTTGGAAAATTTGTGAGGTTATGTTGAACTTGTACATGCCCTTAAGTTAACGAGAAAATAATACCTCCGATATTATATTTCATTTATGTTTAAATTTAAAAAAAAATAAAAAATATCCACATAATATTTCAATTCGGAAACAAAAAGCGACAGATATCCAAATTTCCTAGGGATGTTTTAATCCTCGTGAATCCTCGGAACCCAAGTCGCGCTGAACGTTTCTGAATATGGCACCGAGCGGAAGTTGCTCTCTACACGAGAAACGCTCCTTCTCTATACGAGAAACCGTCTTAAATCGGTCGACTTTCCGATTTGTTTGCTTGACTTCGTCTGCAAACGCGAATACTGTAATTGAAAGCCTGACACAATTTCGCTCGTTTTTCTTTCATCTTTGCCACTTTCGATCTTGTGACGATTGATCTCGCGCAGAGCGAGATTCGTCTCCGCAAATACAGTCGCGATTTAACGCCGACACACACTTTCTCCTCGTGCAGATACGTAGGATGGCGACTCGCGACGAAGAGAGAGAGAGAGAGAGAGAGAGAGAGAGAGAGAGAGAAGTGAAGAGAAGACTTACGATGATAATCCAAGCGTGGAGAGGAAACGCGTAAGGAGAATAATTTATTCGAGATCCGATCTTACCGAGTGAACGACGGCAGAGCGAATAAGACGATGAATAGAAGGATACCCAGCAACGAGGGCTCCAGGGCGGATAGACACGATTGAGCAGTATACCACACACACACACACACACACACACATCTATATATATTCTATGTACGAATATATATATATATATATATATATATATATGTATGTATGTATGAGAGAGAGAGAGAGAGAGAGAGAGAGAGAGCTTTCTTCCTCCCTCCCTGCTGCTCTTTCTTACTCAATATATATATTGGAAAGCTTTCTCTCGTGATTACGAGGAGATGCATTAAAGTCGGGCATCCCGCCCGCGCCCGCCAGATGTCATTAAGCTCAAGCGGAGACCCCAGAATGTTGTGATGATGCCGCTCGTATCTATCACGTTTTCTTCGTCTTTATCGTTGTCGTCCTGGTGACGAAACTGTGGAGGATCGTCTCTGGGATGATCGACCAGTATGCCCAATGAATACGAAATTGTTAACCCTACGGCAGTCGCTCTCTCTGTCTGTTTCTTCGTTCTCGTCTCTTTCGCTATTCATCTCCCTCTCTCTCTCTCTCTCTCTTGGTCCCTCGATATCCTTTCTCCATCCCCTAAGGCATTCTCTACCCCTCTCGCTCTCTTTAATTAATATATTTATATACATATACAGATGTGCGAAAGAGTAATTTCAAAGACATTCTACTTGAAGGACGCTCTTTGAAGCAACCAGGTTACATTCATGTAATGGGTACAACACATTATTTTCCCATATATATATATATATATATATATATATATATATATATATATAAATGTACGACCACGGCGCTTTAAAGCCTTGCCCAGAAAATAAGTTTCTAAGTAGTAAAGAGAGAGTTTCGTCAGGCAACGTCGACGTGCACTCTCATATTCTACCGTTCGTCGTCCTGTCCTCGGGGACCTTTTTGCTTCTCCAGCACCTTCAACGCGGTGGCAGCCTCGCCGTGCGCTCTGTCACCGATGCCACTTCAAGGGGACAGTCTTTGTGCAAGTTACGATGTAGTTTGCTTTGACACTGCCAAGACTTTGATCTATCTTGTGATTTTTTTTTGTATATTTCGTAGCCTGAGTTAGCCAACCAAGTTTTTTTCAACGACTTTCCACTCATTTAGTTTTACGATTAAAATGTTTATTTATATATTTGTAACGAGGTCAATCAAGTGCCAATAAGTTAATAACTCAATAATTTGTTCGTTCGCATGTATGAACGTTCTTAAGGGATAGCACCACTCTAGGATGGTGTTATCCCTTATGGTGCAGGCATCGCAGATGAAAGGTAGACAAAAATTTCAAGGATTTAAGTACTCGCACAACTTCAACGCGTTTTCCTCGAAACCACTTTTTTCATACTGGGAGGACGGATTACTCGAACACCTTTGCAAGGATCGATTTGACATTTCGATAGTAGCTTCACAATTACATTCTCTATGAGAGTACGTAGCCGTTTTTTTAAAATTAAACGTAAACTTTTTTGATCAACAATTTACTGCTTATTTTTTAGGCAAAAAATCGATTTATTTCTTTCAGAGAGCACCATTTCTTCAAAACATGATAAAAAAAAGATCCTTCCGTAGTCCCATAGCTAATAATATGTAGATTATCATTATTTTTTTGTTTTTCGTTCCAGGTCTTATACTTAACGAGAAAACCGTCCTCCCGTGAAGCTATTTGTGGAAAACACGTTTTTCAAGATGGGCTCCGTCACCGCCATTTTGTATAAAAATTATAAATGATAAACATTTTTTATGTACTTTTTTTTGTATTTAAAATTTTTTTCATTTAATTATTTATATTTTTTTATATTTTATATTTTATATATATATATTTTTTTATATTTTATATGTGTTAAATAAACCCCCTCAAAAGAAATCCTCTTCCTTTTTTCATACTCCCAAAATAAATTGTCAAAGTTAGGCCTCATTTTCTGCCGCTAGAGAGGTCCTTAAGTATTCACCTTGGGGGATCTTCAAGGCGTAAAATATATACGAGTAACTGATTACTCTGTCTCTCGACATACGGAATTTTGTTCATCGTTTTTTTTTTATTATTCAGTGCATTTTGTTGTCGACATTGTTATTATTACTACTGTTGTGATTATCATTCTTATGCTTGTTATTTTATTGTCCTTTTTATCGAGGTTATTATAATCCTTATTATTTATGAATTTATGCCATTGGACAAAATTTCATTTTGGTTAATTTTTGTTCTGTCTCGCTCTATATTTATTGCTTAGATTTTTATTTTTTTCTCGATATTCATATTTAATTAGGTCGTAATTTATGCACGGAATAAATAAGAATAAAATGTCTCTATCGTTGTCTGTTTATCTCACTGTTTCTCTCTCCCTCTCTTTCTCTCCTGTCAATACTGTCACATAGCCAAGGGTATCGGAAGTTTTAACGTCGTCCTGTCACTTTTCTGCCGCGCAAAGTCCTCCTCCTCATTCTTGAATGCCGCATTGATTTTGAGGTCCTTTTGCCCGTCTCTTCGTCAACGTGAGCAGTCCAACGGTAAGCCCCAACCAGGAACTCGAACGTATGCAAGAACCTGGGTTACGGTGCGATCCTCCCCCAGCCAGGGACTAGCATAAAGCTGACCGGATTTATTACACTTTGTACGCGGACTGTGGAGAATATAGATTATGTGGATTGCATCGAACCCGAACGAACGCTGGAGGGCGGGGGCAGCGGGGGAGGGACTTAAGGGATCTCGCAGATAATAGGATTTTAGTGCGTGCAACAAATACGAGACTCCGTCGACGACGAAAAAATGCCGGCTTCTTAAAAAAAATCGACACTTTGCAGTTTTTGGTATTTGCATAAAATACATTTGATTCATTTTATTGGATATGTATTAATCTAATATATATATATATATATATATATATATATATATATATATATATACACAGGTTGTCCTGTTATGAATGATTAATGACTGAGTTCCACGGTTTTCCACATAAAAATCATCTGCTCGTGGATTGAGACATGCCATTTCTACAAATGATGACTTTCTTAGCTTGGTTTTTCTAAAAATACTCTTGGTTAATTGTTTTATCTAGAAATGTCCTCTTTTTACCTTAAATGTTAAAAAAACTTTATCAAATAAATGTTGTGCAGAATTTCCATACAAACCAACACGAACATCTGACTTTGATAGCCTACGGTGTAAAATAAATGTACTACGCAGATCGTGTCAATTACCTTAAAAAGTTGCTTACTTAAGGCGGTACCCCCACTTGTAGCGCAAAAAAAGGCCTTTTTCATGAATTTTTTAAAAGAAAACTACAAAACTTTTTAAATCCATCAATATACCATCTTAAAGAACACATCTTGAAGAACTTTCAGTAATTTTTTTATCGAAAAATATTACATTGTTTAGTGGCAAATGGCCGTCAATGAAATAATGTTTTTATATACACGGTTTGCGGTGACCAACATTGCGGCGAAGTGGATCATCTGAAAAAAAAATGTGGATGGATTTAGTCAAATATAAGTATAAACTAGTCTTTAATCGAAGGATTTTAAAAAATATTCATTTTTCACAAAATGGCGGACAGTCAAAGTTAATGGTTCGATTTTAACGAAAAAAACGGCCGTTTTTTGGCTATAAAACGGCCATTTTTTTCGAAAAAAAAAAATCGAACGATTAAAGACTACATTTTTATGTATTAAATAAGCCTGCAAAATTTCAAGAAGATCGGTTCATTAGTGTTCGAGTAATCTTGGTCACCGACTTCAGAAATGCCATTTTGAGAAAAACGCGTTTAAAATTTCAATTTCAGTTTACACGAAGAAAATATTTTTTTTTTTGTAAACTTACATAGAGTCGTCTATTCCGGGCATCAAAAAAAACTGCACTTCAAATTGCACTTCAAAAAATGCAATAAAAAAAATCGATTTTTTCAAAGTCGCAAGTCGGGGTAACCCCTTAATGTCGAATCATATCATTTGCGGAAATGACATCCGAAAAAACAAAAGCACATGAAGTTTTTCAAAGAATAATATAAAGCCCAAAATCCCCAAAACCGTGGGACTTTTACTAAACTGAAATTCCAGCATATACATTGAGAGAAAACTCCATGGTATTAATAACAAACGCCCATGATAAAAGCGGGCATAGTAAAATTCGTTATAATTTATTGGCAGCGCAATCATAATATGGTTAACACGACTGTAAGCAAAAAGTATGCCTAAACATGTAATTTGGGTGGCGTGTTTGACTATCTATTGTTCCCGAAATGATGATTCACTATTGTAAAAGGCTTGGCAATATTGATATGGTGAATTTCGTGCTATGATAACATCGGCGTACAAGTAGTAATGTTGTATACTGTACGTTAAGTTTTGTTCAGTCCAACTTCTACTATTCTTCTCAAGTTTGTGCAATTCATATGGTTAACATTGAGGCGGGATATACATTTAGACAGGGAAACGTAAGCAATGTTGAGGGATTTTTAAAACTAAGAAATAATTATTCTCCAATTATCAAACTTTAGGTATACTTTAATAGTATATTTAAGTATACTAAACAATTTTTTTTAATTATTTCATCATCAAAATGACGAAACTGTGGCAGAGTGTTACAACAAGGTCGCCGCGGGAGTTACGAATCAGCGTGCAGTGTAACGTTCCGTAGACTTTGATTTGCCAAAAAATTCAAACATTTATTCATCCAGAACATGTATATAGTTTCTATGTGACGGGAATTAAAATAAAAAAAATGCAAATTTAAGAAAATGGCACGCATTTATAAAAAAAAATCAACATTTCACGCAACATTTCTATAAAATGTGGATTAAAAAAGTAATTTTTTTTTTTTCAATTTTTGAAAAAACAATTCTCGTCAAGTAGAAGGTACCAATATTATCAATATTTCTACCAAGTTTGAAACCAATCATCTCAATAGTTTTTGAGTAATCCTGCACGCCAATTTCGATAATGCTGTTTTGAGAAAAAACGCGTTTAAAGTCCACGCCCGCTCCGAATCCGAGCGGTGAGGCACAACGTTGACGGGCTGTAACGTTTGAAGTTTTTCGAATTTCGCTTTGAAACTTTGGCAAAATATTCGAAATATATAGTTCTATCGTTCAAAGAAAAAAAAGACATCGATTTTTTATCGCTGTAAATGTATATCCCGCCTGAACGTTTTTCGAGCGTAATTTGTTAGAAGACCTTATGAAAAGTGAATGTTCGAGCAACCGCAGCTTAAGGGGTTACCCCCACTTGCGATTTTGAAAAAATCGATTTTTTTTATTGCATTTTTTTAAGTGCTATTTGAAGTGCAGTTTTTTTTATGCCCGGAATAGATGACTCTATGTAAGTTTACAAAAAAAAATATTTTTTTCGTGTAAACTGAAATTGAAACTTTAAACGCATTTTTCTCAAAATGGCATTTCTGAAGTCGGTGACCAAGATTACTCGAACACTAATGATCCGATCTTCTTGAAATTTTGCAGGCTTATTTAATACATAAAAATGTAGTCTTTAATCGTTCGATTTTTTTTTTCGAAAAAAATGGCCGTTTTATAGCCAAAAAACGGCTGTTTTTTTCGTTAAAATCGAACCATTAACTTTGACTGTCCGCCATTTTGTGAAAAATGAATATTTTTAAAAATCCTTCGATTAAAGACTAGTTTATACTTATATTTGACTAAATCCATCCGCATTTGTTTTTCAGATGATCCACTTCGCCGCAATGTTGGTCACCGCAAACCGTGTATATAAAAACATTATTTCATTGACGGCCATTTGCCACTAAACAATGTAATATTTTTCAATAAAAAAATTACTGAAAGATCTTCAAGATGTGTTCTTTAAGATGGTATATTGATCGATTAAAAAAGTTTTGTAGTCTTCTTTAAAAAAAATCATGAAAAAGGCCTTTTTTGCGCTACAAGTGGGGGTAACGCCTTAAGGGGTTAGGCCACTCTAGAGGCCGAAAAATAGGCTTTTCGGGGATTTTTTTCAGAAAAACTACAAAATAAATCGAGATTATAAAAAAGGGTGTTTTTCATACATATCAGTGACTGTATACAATCATTTGTTTAAAAAGATTAATTTCAATATGGCAGCTGTGCAGCGTTCATCTCAAAACTGCATTTTCTAAGTTGGCCGGACACACAACTCTGACAATTTTCAACCGATTCACTTAAAATATTGAATATATGTTGAAAAATACATTGTCTATGGAAGTACGTAGGATTGCTTTTACATTGCGTAGTTCATTTGTTATTAACTATGCAATATAAAAAAAATCCTACGTACTTCCACAGACAATGTATTTTCCAAGATTTATTCAACATTTCAAGTGAATCGGTTGAAAATTGTCGGAGTTATATTTCCGGCCAACTTAAAAAATGCAGTTTCGAGATAAACGCTGCACAGCCGCCATTTTGAAATTAATCGCTTCAAAAAAATTATTGTATACAGTCACTGATATGTATGACAAACACCCTTATTTGTAATCTCGAATTATTTTGTAGTTTTTTTTAAATCCCCAATAAGCCTTTTTTTCGGCCTCTAGAGTGGCCTAAGGCCTTAATAGTTTTAATAACTAGGCATGTATCTCAAACTGTTACATAGTATGTTTATTGCATTGCAAAAATAGGATATCAGTTCAACACTTCTTCTTGTAGTTTACCTTCTGTTCTTATAGGACGCACATTACTATGCAGCTAGCAGGTCGTATCATACAATGTGGTGTACATCACTATTATATGGTACAAAACTATTCTATTATCAAAAAGTGGATCTGTTCAAAATGTCACCCTAATCGCAGGTAACAGCTATTCGGACGTACAGCCGGAATTACTTTTGTCTCTTATGTCATATCGGTACTCAAGATGTCAAAAGTACTCCGTAGCGTAGTGGCAGCGTGCGTTGGATAGGCGGAAGGCAGGCAGTTTGGTTCTAGCTTCGATTCCGATTAGGCGAAATATTTTCTTCGGATTAAATCATTACAGGAGGCCAGGGAATGGCGAATTGTAATAAAAAATCTTTCAGGCAGAACTCTCAGTTGCGTATTTTATTTTATTTTGGATTTACGAAATATTCTATGTACTTAGTAGACGGGCATTTATGCCTTGTACCAACACTTGAACAACACACCAAATTCGCATATAGTAGGTCGTATCTTATGATATCGTACAAATCAATATAAACATCGTCGCAAATCGCAGGCAACATTTATAATCAAGATATACATATTTCAGTTTGCTATTAGCACCTTGGGGAAGTAAATTTTTGATAGTATCAGGGAATATCCGTTTTATAAAAACCTACTATAATATATAGCATTGAAGAATAAACGTATGTTTCGTAAGATTGATGGTTGCGTTTGACATATGTGCATCATTCATCCAACTGCTAATATATCAATACGCAGTACTATACTTTTGGCAATAACTATGGCTGTAAATTATTATTGTCCCCTTAGGGAAATGTAAAATATAGTTAAAATATGGTTGAGAACACCATACATTTCTCTCAATGTAGTAGGACATGATCCGACCTATCGACAGTTGCAGGATTATACATTCATGACAGGATACGCTGTATACATATATACATTTATATATTGTAGAATAAATATTCTAATGTTGTATTATTGAATATTATCTATACCTAATTAATATACTTTATTCGATTTTGATTCGTAATTTGGGTAACAAAAACAATATTTTGATTCCTTATAAGTTAACGAATCATATATCATAAAATATAAATAATTCGGGTGTTAATATTACTACTACGTTATCACAATAAACTTTTCGGTTACAGCTAATCGTGATCATTTTTTGATAATCAACAGTCGCTTACAATAACAACGCAGATAAAAATGCTGATAAAGTCACACAAAGATCTCGTACTCTTCGATTAATCATTTTTGCTCGTGCGAGGCTCGTCCACTTTATGTGCTTTAAGACGGAATGATACCTCATCGCGGTCGGTATGGTAGAGCAATTGTAGATACCCAAAAATCTCTGAAACGGCTCTTCAGATCCCGTCGAAACTTTGCCAAACGACATCAAATAGATAGACGAACAGCTGTCTGCCCCTCAAATTTTCTGAATTTGAGAAAAAATCGTAGATCGGGTTATAGATAAGCCGTAGATAAGCCAATCTACGGTTTTTTCCTCAAATTCAGAAAATTTGAGGGGCAGACAGCTGTTCGTCTATCTATTTGACGTCGTTTGGCAAAGTTTCGACGGGATCTGAAGAGCCGTTTCAGAGATTTTTGGGTATCTACAATTTCTCTACCATACCGACCGCGATGAGGTGTCATTCCGTCTTAAAGACAAATGAAGAAAAAACAATTTCAGACCCAGACTGCATTGAACGACCGGACCAAAAAACACCATTACTTTTAGCATCTCCGTGAATGTGCCGTACTCTTTACAATTTTTCTTCAGCAGTGCGTTTTCTTTTTCTTTTTGTTTGTTACGATCAACAACAACGAGTGAAGAAAAGGAATAAGAAAAATCGAGACGTTCGAAGTCGTCGATGAGTCGGTCGTTCTGGTCGGTGCGGACTTTATACCGACGAGACAAAGGGATCGACGCATATGTTGGACGAGAAGCTTAAATAAATACGAGCTCCGGGGTTCTCGGTCAGGAACAATGAGTTCGAAGCTCCAGGGCATTTCAGCCGACCACAGAGATAGAGGGAGAGTGCGATAGGAAAAGAAGGACAGAGAGGACGAGAGGACGTAACAGAAAGAAAGAGAGTGGGAGAGAGAGAGAGAGAGAGAGAGAGAGAGAGAACAAGACGCACGAGCGAGAAAACACGATGAGCGTTATTACCGGTCGAAACTTTCATTTCCTCAAGCTTTGAAACTTTAAGGCGTCTTCTCACTTCAGATGCTAAAAAAGGCTATTTTCGTGAATTTTTCAGATAGGTTTATACTATAGATATTTATATAAAAATTGTTACACTAAATGAATATACTTTCGAAATACATTTTAAAAAACATTTACTTTTTAAGTCACTATTTATAGACGAAAATGGTAGTTAAAAAAATGTCCTAAAAAATTGTAGGTCTGCGCTATTGATGAAATCTCGTCGATGGATCATACGAAACGAAAAAATCAAACGGTTTTAGATTCAGTATGTTAATGGCCATAGCGCATATTATCATATTTTTATATATGCAAAAATAACAAAATGGCGGAAATTTTTCGAAAAAAACAAAAAAAAACTGTTTTTTTTTCCACCGTTTTTGGCAAAAAAAATAGAAAATAAAATTAAACAATCCTTGATGTGCGCTATAGCTATAGTTGTAAAGAATGTGTGGTTTAAATTTCATAAGGATCGGTTCAGTAGTTTCGAAGATTTTATCAACAAGCCGTCGAAAAACGTTGTTTCGAGAAAAACGCGTTTAAAGTTTTTAACGAGCAGATGAACGTGCTCAGGTGGTAAAGGTCACACAAAAATACAGTAAGACTCCTACGATCTTCATAAAATTTCAGTATGACACTTTTGGATATGTATTCTTGCGAGAAATTTAACATAAAAAAATGATTTTTTGAAAATTGTACAGTGCCAAGATGCCTTAAGGTAGCACGAGCGCGCAATCTTGATTTCTATAGATTTTGTTCAAATTTTAACCAGACATTGTTGATATCATTATGCATGTTTGAGTGAAATTTCAAAACAGTCGACTATTTAGATTGGGAGATAATGGGTTTCAAAATTGCAACTTTTAACACTACAGGGTCTGCATTGAAATTTAGACAATATAATTTTTCGTAAAAAATATGTGTCCCCTATAATAAGAAGACATGTGGCAACACCGCATCGTTCCACGTATCCAATGACGTAAGTTTGCGCGGCATATTTAAAATAATACTGCAACACAAATTTTTATTTGTAAGTAATTTTTAATCGAACAAAGTTTTTAATTAGTTACGAATGAACCAACACTTTTATTTGTTAATGAAGATAATATAAAATATTAATATTTATAATGCAAATATTTTTTATGACAAAATTTATAACTTTAGGAACACGATAATTATTTTTTTCTCGAAATATTGAACAATACTGTTCTGCGGTGTTTCCATATGTCTTCTTATTATAGGGGATAAATATTTTTTACGGAAAATTATTATATCTAAATTT
>OX101794.1:29944091-29991591 GCA_944452715.1 Ophion slaviceki | reverse complement strand
CAGCTAAAAATGGAATACTGAACCGAAAAAAATGGCACGAGACTTAAAAAAAAATAAAATGTCGGTTTTCATATTCTTTTTAAGTTTATCATGGAAAAAACCAAGGAAAAATGTTTCCACAAACTTGGCAGTACATTTTGGACGACCAAAAAATTGCCGAAAAATGGACACGTTCAAAAGTGCGTAACGGGGCGAAACAAAATTGTAGAGAATTTTCTTAGAAAGAAAAATAAAGTTAAATTTGTCCTCTTTAAAACGCCGCTTGGGAAATTCAATTATCTTTATTATTGAGTCCACCATCTAACTTTTAGTGCGGTAAGAAATTTCGCCCAGTGTACCCAAACTTTTGGCCAGCAGTGTATATGGATAATGATTTCTGAAAATAAAAGATAGAAATAAAGTACTGAAATTAATGATAACTGTGTAATTAAACTAATCTGATAAAATCCTTTCCAATCCACTGAATTAAATAAATTTCATTTTTTTTTTTAATTGAACGAGATCATGATGTTCGTGGATACGAGCTTAGCTAACGCTACTACTAATAATCGTCGAAAGCGAAACGTCGCAGTATGATACATATATATATACATTATAAAACGATTTGTTAAGATAAAAAATATATATAAAGTAATAAAACTAATTAGATATGTATGATGGATCAGTTTAAACAAGAATAAATTCATATATGTATATATATATAAGTATATATATATGTACATATATATAAATATATAGTATATAGTATATATGAGGCATTCCACGTCACTTCAGAACGTAAAAAAAGAAAAAAAATCACAAATAATTTTGAAAAATCGTGTTACTTTATTGAAAAATATTCACAGAGTGTCGAAATTGAAAAAAAAATTCTGACGATTTTTCTCGTTGATTACCATTTTTTTACATTTTTCCATTCAAATAGCGGTATCTTTGGCAGGATTTAACGTATTTACATTCGTAAAAAACGATAATCTACGTCTTTTTCTAGCCTTCCAGAAAGAATGAATTTAGATTTTAGTTTTAAGGCTTTCACAGCTCTTTATGTAATGAGAAGTGTATGTGGCTTCCGGATGGAGGCCGTGTTGAGGATCAGCGTTATGCCGACGTTTCGCAAACGTTACAGTCTGCATCATCAGGGCTGAGAGTTCCGATGCTGAAGCTCTCGTGTCTCAGGTATTCCTTATATAGTTGCAGTTATCGTTCTAGATCGCTGCATCAGCCAATCAGATGTTTTAAATGATCAGCTGGTCAATTAAAAAAAAATTTAGATTTTATTGAGCAAGTCGAACGTCCGTTTCAGGGCAAAATATGCCAAAATATTTTTTTTCTCAAGGACAGACGCTCGTTACTTTATTTCTTAAAATTTCCCCGAATCGTGAATACGAAAAACGGATTTTTGGTATTTTCATATTATGGGATTCCTAAACACCGTGAGGTTACAGCTATTTTTATTTAAAATTTTTTTTTAATTAATATTCGATTGAAGAGTGTGGAGCACTCCAAGGCTCCAATACATATGACATATATGTCATATGTATTTCAAAAACCTGGTAAACATACAGCGGGTGCTCCACACTCTTCAATCGAATATTAATAAAAAATTTAAAAAATAAAAATAGCTGGTACTTCACGGTGTTTAGGAATCCCATAATACAAAAAATACCAAAACTCTGTTTTTCGTATTCACAATTCAGAGAAATTCTTAAAAATAAAATAACGAGTGTCTTTCCTTGACAAAAAAAAATATTTTTCATATTTTGCCCTGAAACGGACGTTCGACGTGCTGAATAAAATCTCAATTAATTTTTTTCTGGAAGGCTAGAAAAAGACACACATTTTCGTTTTTTACGAATGCAAATACGTCAAATCCTGCCAAATATACAGCCATTTGAATGGAAAGATATTAAAAAATGGTAATCAACGAGGGAAAAAGTCAGAAATTAAAAAAAAAATGTCGATACTCGGTGAACGTTTTTCAATAAAGTAACTCGATTTTTTTTAATTATTTGTGGATTTTTGTTTACTGGCTGAAGTGATGTGGAATGCCTCATATACATATATATATATATATATATATATATATATATATATATATATATATATATTTATATTGCGGAATAGTCACCGGGCTTTCCTATTTCTCGTATTCGGTATTTGAAATATTCCGAATTTCGTGGCCAACCATACGTCTTTCCGTAGCGCACACATGTCGTATATTCATTCGGCCGATATCCACGAGTTTTCGAGTCAGTCACGCACAACATGCATAGAGAGGGCCGGGTGAAGATGCAAACGTGTAAACGCGTACACATAATCCTGCCTTTTCAATCGAATTCACGCTCGGATACGCAACACACACCGTATATAGGTAATCTCAAAAAATGGAAGTACACTTTGCGGAATTGTTATTTGCGGGCGGAACTATCGACTTTTTTGTTTTGCACTCCGTACTTCGTGTCAACGAAAATTCGACTGAGAAAATTTCCACTCAATGTGGAAATCTCGTAGTTTCTGCGGGTATTGATATTTTCGTGAGGAACTATCCAGTTTTTGTTTTATTTATTTCGTACCGTTTCTCATCTCATGGAAAGTTCGATTTCCCATACGTCCACTCTCGCTGAGTGGAAATTTCGTACTTTCCAACTGGACTGAAAGAGCCCAGCTGGATGGAATAAACATATGGAAAAGTAGAAAATAATCGAACATATAATGGCCGCTAAATTGGCGTTCACGTTTCGTGAACCCTCGACCCTACTCGAATGTCGTAACGTCCACGAATTTTCTTCCCCTTTTCAATTCGCTTTGTGTCCTTTTTTATTCAAATTGACGAATGATACGCACGAGATATCAACGGATTAAATTTGAGACTCTATGAGGATTAGATGTGTCTCGTATGATCGCTCTCCTCCCTCGTGTCTCGCTTTGGACCGTTAATGATCGTCCTTAATTGGATTGCGTGCTAGACGGATGATAAATTGCTCTAATTTCCTTGGAATATCTATCATAATACAAGATACGTATATATATATATTTCATAGTTGACACACACACACGCACACACACACACACACACACACACACACACACACACACACACACACACACACACACACACACACACACACACACACACACACACACACACACACACACACACACTTTTATATATATATATACATATATTAATGCGTTAATATATATATACAGGGTGTCCTGTCATGAATGGATACTGCAACTGTCGATAGGTCAAATCATGTCCTACTATATGCTGGAATTTCAGTTTAGTAAACGTCCCACGGTTTCCGAGATAAAAATAATCTGCTTTTGGATTTCGCATGCCATTTCTACAAGTGATAACATTTTTTACCCAGTTTTTTTCAAAATCACTCTTTATTATTTGTTTTATCTAGAAAAGTCTTCTTATCAACCTTGAATGTTAAGGAAACTGTATGAAAAAAGATCGTATTCAGAATTTTCATACAAACCAATTCGAACGATCTGACTTTGATAGCCTGCGGTGTAAAAAAATGTACTGCGCATCTCGTGCCAATTACTTTAAAATGTTGCTTAGTTATTGTCGATTCATATCATTTGTAGAAATGGCATGCGAAAAACCAAAAGCAGATGATTTTTTCATAAAACAACATAAAACCCAACATCTCGAAAACCGTGGGACTTTTACTAAACTGAAATTCCAGCATGTAGTAGGACGTGATCTGACATATCGACAGTTGCAAAATTATCGATTCATAACAAGACACCCTGGATATATATGGGACATTCCACGCAATTCCACCTAGCCCGTGACCCCGACCATTCTTGGTTTTCCTGATTTTTTTTGTAAAATTGTACCCTATGAAAGGAATATCCACACCAATCTACCGATTTTTATCTCTTCTCTTTTACGAGTTACAATTTTCTAAAAAATGTCGATTTCGGAAGTTTTGGAAACGTTACACGCTGATAACTCCTGAACTAATTGAGATATCGACAAATGTCACTACATAATTTTTTTTTCGATTTGAAGCATACTTTCGTTAAAAAATATGAAAAAATAGCAATTATCAATGTCAACGATTTTTTTTGCTTCTAAAGTGGAAACGTTTTTTTTTCAAAGAAGATTCCCTTTTTTTCAAAAAAGTCTCTAAAATACAGCGACCCATTCTATGATTTTTAAAGCTAGTGACATTGTGGGCCCACTTTTCCTTCTAATTTTTATGAATTTTTCAAATTTTTTTGAGAAGATTTCTATCATTTTAATGTCCAATAAGGCTATTAATGATTTTGTGATTTCGTTTTAGCAGGACAACAACAATATATTGTTGAAACTATCTATAAAATTATCGCGAACATATTATATAGTTTTGAATGCATTTTCTGCAACGAACAAAAAAAAGCGTTTCGATTCATAACACGAATATTGTTGATTCAAGTACACAATAAAAATTGAATCCGCTCGTTTGATTCGGATAAAATTTCTATTGAGTAAATATGTTATTTTATTTTTATTCATAAATATTAAGCAATATCTGAATTGGTTAAAATATTATGCGAAAATGAAATTTATTTCTTACGTATTTGGTTGAAAAATTTCAACCAAATCATGGCCGAGCGCCTCCGAAATTATAGGTGTGAGGAAATCCGTAGTTCTCGGTGTAACCGCTAGAAGCCGCACGCGCGCTCGTTCCTCGTAAGCGTAGTGCGAACCGAAAATCTACTTAAACACCGGAGAAACTCTAAAGAGTATCGCTTCTTGGCCTGTGGCCAAGATTAAAGTGTAGTATCTGTTCGTATCAGTTGAATATCTGATATTCTCTCCACTATTATCGTGGATGATCATTCTAATGCTCACTTTTTATTTAAGATTTTAAACAAATTGAAAAACTTACGTCCCATGGCATATTTGTTTCGATGCAGTAAAGAAATAATTAATTATATTGATTATATTTTTGTACGAAATAAAAAATGTTGTAGCAACCGCTCAATTATTTCATCCATACATCTACGGATTGTATATATAATGATTTCAACAGAATATAATTTTATTTGGAGGATAATGTAGATATTCAGAGAACAGAAGAGCTTTTTCAAATAAAATAATATGTTATTTACATCAATCACATTTTCCAATATTTTATAGTATTGTAACAATCTCATATATCGGTGGCACTCCGCAGCAGCACATTTATTTGGATCAACCAACATGGTTTTTTTTTATTCAATTGGTTTTTTTTTCTCAGTGTATTGTTAAAGATTAATAAAAAAATACCATGTAACAACCAAAAGTAGTAATAAAACATACCGTAAGTCCAGAGAAGAAATCTTACCTTAAAAAAAACATCAAAATCAACAATTTTTTTCTCGCCTAAAGGTATCCCTTCTTTAATTCGAGAATATAGTGCACCTAATGCCATCTAGCGGGCGGTTTCATATGCAATTACCCAATATATATATATATATATATATATAGGATGCAGGAATGGTCGAAGGCACGTCACTGCGGCGAACTGAATACAAGGTCGAATGGGACGGTAAGCCGGTCGAGGTGCAAATACCCAATGGACCGCAAAACGACCACGGGAGATAAAGCGACACGGGTGCCGGGAAGGGAGGGGACGGCGATAACGCCCGTAAGCGCAAAACACGAGGGTGCACAGTATAACCGTCCGGCGTTCTGACCAGAGTAAAACATTCAACGCCTTTGGGTGTAATTACTCGTTTATTGACACAGAGGGCTGTCCACCCCAATTGCACGGGCTTACCGTTGACGCGCACCTCGTCTGTCCAAGCTGATTGAAATCTTCGATAACGCGTTGATACGTAGCCTTCGTAACAATCCCGGACTCGAGCGATTTTTTCGCAAGCAAAGGACTGCTCACGGTTTTTGCTAGTGAGTGAGTAGCGCAGTGACCCATGTTCGAATGTCGCTATTGCGCCATAGTTACCAATACGGCCCAGAGTTGTGCAAGTCCTGGCGACCGACTCTCAGTTGGCGGTACTGCCCTAGTATTGGAAACCGAACGTATCAGTACCGTCCCAGTCTGGGTTATTGAGTTTTGGCCGAAGTACCGGCCCAGTAATGGTAAACTATTTTATCAGTACGGTGCCAGTCCTGGTTACCAAGTATGGTTGAGTCTCGGCTGGAAGTACTACGCCAGCACTGGCAACTGAACGTATCAGTGCCGTGCCCGTCTTAGCCACCCAGTCTTGGGTGAAGTACTGCCCCAGTATTGGTAAACAATTTTATCAGTGCGGTGCCAGTTATGGTAACCAAAGCTGGTTGTGCATACTGCCTTAGCACTGGCAACTGAAAGTATCAGTACCGTGCCGGTCTCGATTACCGATACTTAAGTTAAGTACTGTCCTAGTATTGGTAAACGATTTTATTAGTACAGTGCCAGTCTTGTTAACCAAGGTTTGGTGAGTCTCGGCTGGAAGTGCTGCCCTAGCATTGGTAACAGTATCATGCCAGTATTGGTTACCGAGTTTTGGGTTAAGTACTACTCCATTATTGTTAAACTATTTTATTAGTACAGTGCCAGTCTTGGTAAACAAGGTTGGTTCAGTCTCGGCTGGAAGTACTGCCCCAGCATTGGCAACAGTACCATGCCAGTCTTGGTCACCGAGTCTTGGGTTAAGTACTGCCTCAGTATTGGTAATTAATTTTATCAGTACAGTCTTGGTGAACCAGTCTTGGGCGAAGTACAGCCTTGGTATTTGCAGACAATTTTATCAGTACGCTGCCAGTCCAAAAAATATGGATTGAATAAAAAATGTAAGTTTTGCTTCCTCGTAGAGAAACTTTGTGACGATGAAAACATTTTTATTCAGTTTTCAATGTCACCGTCCTCAAAATGTCCCAAAACGTCGAAAAATCATATTCAGAAACAATGTCTGGATGCATGTGCAGGTGTGTGCCTATGCGGGCGCATGTACGTTCTAGCACTGTAAAATTAAAACGTTTGTAACTCGAGAACGGTTTGAGTTGAAGGGCTCCTGTTTCGCTCAGATGTTAATCTATACAATTTCTTCATTCCCTGCAAATTTTGTCAAGATGACTAAAAAATTACAAATTTAACGGCATTCTTTATTTTTCAAAAAATGTCTGTGACCACGTTATTTTGCAAAAAACTTCAGAATTTTGTAATTTTTTTTTAAATAAATAGAATATCATAAAAGGACGGCTGGTATTGAATTTAGGAATGATTGGTAGAGTGGTCTAAATTTTATGAATTTTGGACATTTTCGAAATATGTCAAATCGCTCTAATTTTTGCATATATCAAGATACTGTGGTGATTTTTTTTATATAAAGTATTGTAAAAGTAAAGTTGGTATAAAATTTGGAGAGAATCCCGAACCATTTCAGACTCCTCTGGACACCTTTGTATCCTTACGGATATCCATAAATTGGCTAAGTAGACGATGTTATTTTATTTCATTATTTCGCGTGTTCGTTCTGAACGTACGCCGCGACGGGCTCTCGCGCCTTCTTGCGTCGATACGAGGCAGTAAGACATTGTTATGCCTTAACGCAATGCGTGTGTGTCAGTGTTCATTCGCTACGTCGGGCGCACACGTACACGGTTGAAGATTATTTTCTTCCCGCACGCTGTCCCTTCGCGGCAAGTAAACACTTCGTGTGGGTATATACACGTATATACCCACACGCTGATCCACGCTCAGCGTCAACAAAGAATTAGGTTTTCTTTGCCAGTGTTGAGCATCAGTCTTTCTCGTGCCGTCTACGTGTGAACTTGTTTCAATGCCCAAGTGCTTTTCATATATTCCCATTCGATCTTATACAGTACAGTTTTTGTATTATTATAAATTAATTTTTCTCGTCCTAAAACGAATTCGAGTGCTATAAGTGTGCTACGAAAATTCGAACCTTTTATAAGGTGAACCAGGAAAGATATACAAAGAATACATATTATATTTTTCTTTATACTTATTTTTTCATTTTATTTTGTATTTTTTGTCTACTGCATGTTAAGGCATAATAAATAATTCATTTATTCTCTCTCCCTTCCTTACCCGCTGTGGGACTGCGCTCTCTCTCTCTCTCTCTCTCTCTCTCTCTCTCTCTCTCTTTTATATTTTCTTTACTTTCTTTACTTATTCTATCATTTGTTTCGAAGAATTTGCTGAATTTGATCAGGGAGTCTCGGACGACAAGGGGAAAGAAAACGCTTTGGTAAATACAATGTTATTTACTTTGACCGAAATTATGTATTCTGAAGTAAAATTACAGAAGAGCATCTTAATTCATACTTAATACTCTGGAAGTGGCTATATTTTTGAATTCTTTTTAGATGGAGGTGATGAGAGCGTTAGTGGGTTCACCGACCGACGAAAAAGGTGTTATCCGCAATATGATCGCTGGTCTGATATCGAAGGCGGTGCAGGAAAAATATTCGGCCACGGGGAAAACGGGCGCGAATGGTATAACGAAAAAATACTTTAGTGCTACAATAACGTACAAACGCATGAATGGTAAATATTTTTCAAATTTTTACTAATATAATTTTTAGAAGTGGGTGCAATGAAATAAAATATTTTGATTTCAGAAATTTTTTTAGATACGATCAGGATAGAAACCACTACGGCGAAAATATTTTCGACAACCAGCCGAAATTTATCTAATGCCGGTGACCGGGAGCACGCCGCAATTCTGGCCCAATATTGGCAGCCGGTACTAGTCACCAACACTGTGCCAACGCTTGCCAAGCGTAGGACCGGAGTTATCATTTCGGAATTGGGCCAGTATTGTTTACACGATGTGACCCAATATTGGCATTCAGTATCCAGCCAGTGCTGGCGTCAGTACTGAGCCAAGTTTTCAGTCTATACATGAGCATATACCGGCAAAGAACTGATTTAGAGTTTGTCTCAAGACTGGCTACAATCTCTGGCCCAAAACTGGACACTTATACTGAGCCAATACCCGTAAACAGTGTCGGGTCGAATCACGGCACCATAAGTTGGACAGGTGTTAACAAGCCAAAGTTGTCTCAATACTGATTCCGACTTGGGCAAGGCTTGGCCCTTGGTAGCCTGCCAGTATTAGCAGCTCTGGCATCAGTACTGAGCCAAGACTAAGTCAAGTTCTCAGTCTATACACGGAAATGTACCGGCAAAGTACTGATTTACGGTTTGTCTCAAGACTGGCAATAATATCGGGCCCAAAACTGGGGACTTATTCTGAGCCAATACTCGTAAACAGTGTCGGGCCGATTCACGCCACCATAAGTTGGACATGTGTTAACGAACCAAAATTGTCTCAGTACTGATTTTGACTTGGGCAACGCTTGGCCCTTGGTAGCCTGCCAGTATTGGCAGCTCTGGCATCAGTACAGTGCCAATACCAAGCCAGTTTGCAATACGTACATGGGGAGCGATCTGATCCTACACAATACCCGTCCCAGCTCGGTCGATTTTTGGAATATTTTCAAAATCCTTCGTGCAAATGGAAATTAATTAGGCCCATATTAGGGTTCCAATTATATGGCATATGACCAATTAACTTTTTTTAACTAGATATTTAATTAGGTAATGCTTTTTTCTGCCTTAGTTCTTAGGTAGTACTAAAATGAAACCATATCGGGTGATGATAGCTTAAGAAAGCTTTATACAGAATAAGCTTGAGAAAGCTTTGCCAATAATGAAAATACATAAAATTATTGGTACTTAGATATTTGGAATACCAAATGACTTATTTTTGGAGTCGGTACCGGCCAATTACCAATATTGTCACATTGTTCGCAGAAAAAGAGGAGGCGAAGAAAAATAAATGAAATATACGATCTGCGGTCTTTTTTTTAATTTGCAATCTCGTTTCTTCCGCGATGTCAATCTCTCGTTTTTTGCTGGTACTGACTCCAATAATAAGTCATTTGGTATTGTAAATATTTAAATAACAATAATTTTACATATTTTCATTATAATTTTTTTGGTATTATGTATACAATAAATGATACAATTATACTATAAATATACTACATTATGAATCGGCGTTTTCAGTATTTGTTGTTTAAACACAATAAATAGTACATAATATACAGAAATTCCAAATTCCTAACTAGTTTAGTTTTTGAGATAGACCCCGTAACAAAAATGGCCTAAAATTGACAACTTTGACGGCACCCACGTTTCTTTATTTTTGAAGATAAAAAAAGAAAAAAATACATTTGTACTCTATTCAATGAGCTTTAAAAAATGACACCCCACATGCCAGGGTAAGAAATGCCATTATAGAAAGTTCTGCTCCTGCGTCATGTAAGGGACCCCCAAGAAAAATAATTTGATCGAATTTCTAATTCAATATTCGCTTTTGGGTCGACATTCTACACAAAATATCCAAATTTCAGGTCTGTAACTCATTCCGTTTACGAGCTAGAGATCCGTGACATACGGGCGGACAGACAGCAGAGTGACACTAATAGGGTGCGGTTTTGCCCATTGGGTACGGAACCGTTTTGAAATTTAAAGCTCATACAGAGCCGTCGAAAGAAACTTCGTCTCTCTCGCTATTGTCTAACTCGACGATACATTACCGATCGTCCATTTCCACGTCACGACTCATCCCACAAAGTTGGGGGCACCTTTCACATGCTTTTTGCATCGGAAGCGATGGAAAATCGAGCCATTTCTTCACGGGACGTACGCACACTCGATGAAAACTGTCCGCACTTACTTTACTCCCGCGGAGCGAACTCTTGTTTCGAAACTTTCGACCGCGTGGAGTCCGGAAGTCGAGTTCGAAAAGTTCAGAGAGTCAACCACCGCCTATCGATTGTTGTTGGAGACTAGGGAAGACGCAACTTGTGCGATCGATCCGTTCGAGCGTAGTGGCTTAGGGTCTTTGAGACCGTAGATAACTACATACATATATAAACACTGTTGGAGGAGAAATGAGCGGGCTAGTTTCCTCTCCATCACAGAGAAGCTTTGGGGATAACACAGTCCACTAGCAGAAGTTAAAGTTTGGTCGTCTGCTGGCGACGGGTGAATTCATTAACTTACAGCTCTATAAGGAGGGGAAAAACTGTAGCAAACCCTTTTTTTACTTTCTGTCTCTCGCTCTATGTATGTGTGTGTGTGCGTGTGTGTGTGTGTGTTTGTGTGTATTGAACAGAGAGTTTTGGTTTCAGGGTTTACACACAGGGTGAGTCACTATAAAGCTGGACACTCAAAACTAACGCGTTGCAAGCGATCACCGCATCATTGTTCAAAAATCGTTAATAAAAAAGAAATGCACCCTTAGTGGATAACACTTCAATGACGATAGCAATTAAAAATAATTATTCGCTTCCGAAAAAACCACATGGATTATTCGCCGCGGTGATTTTCGGTTCATCCATTTTTTCGGAAATCAATGGTATATCAAGATCACGATAAGTAATTGGTTTTTATTGAAAAAGTGAGGTAAGAGGGCAGAAGGGAGTTGGAAAGGGGGGGTCCCCCTTGAGAAAGTTTCATTACTATACTTGATTATGTCTATACTTTAAACATTTTTTTTACTCCGGATTACCCTAGCTACCAGAAGCACCTACAACGGTTGCCATGCTGCGGCAATTTCTTTGAATAAGAATTGCTCGATCGTTTATAATATTTTTTAATGAGAAAAAAAACACAGGCTAGGCAAGACCATGTTTCAATTGTGTGTAAAATTCCGAGCGCGTCATTCCAATACTCTCATCAGGAAAAATGATTGAAAATAGACTTGTTTTTTGAGCTCCAAGCTAATGTAAATTCCGTTAACAGATAAATAAAAACTGAAGCAACCAAAACGTAGGGCTTGGATAACCCTCAAAGTTGTCTTACTCACCTCTTCTCCTCTCTGGCGAAAATCAATATTTATAAGAGTTCTCGAACATCCAGTTCCTAGCGACTTACCCGGTGTACATCCGAACACAATGATAAGGGAGGACGAGGGAAAGAGGGTGGCATCGAAAGAGAAGAAGCTGTACTTGATGGAGGATCGCGTGATGGATAGAAAGGAAAGGCCAGGCTGAAGGCGGTAAACGCCGATGACCCGTAAACCTCTGGAGGCATGTCCACCGCGGACCACCAGCCAGGCACATGTATATAGCGCTGGCTCGGATTGTTAAAAAGTTGTAGGACAGTGAAACAGCTTAAGTTCGCGCCGAGAGCGAAAAGACGATTGATCGTCGCGTCCCGCGGCTTTCACGTTCGATCGGGTGCCGATAAAAAAAACTGCGATCATGCTGGATGTTTTTTTTCGGGACGAATGAAAATTGGACAATAATCAACGACGTTTTTGCAGCTAGTAGTGGTTGGGAAATTTACGAATGGAATTTTTTGCATGAATTGTTATTTTTTTATAATAAAATGTTCGTGCTATGACAATGAGAACAAAAAATGGGTTTTGCATCGCCATAATAATATTTTGAATCCTTTTTATCTATATGATTTTGACATTCAGGACATCTGGCTATTTTGTGGTTCATTGTCTCGAACATATATATATATATACAGGGTGTCCCTCTTATCTCTTCAATTTTGTTTTTTTTAAGGTTCGTACGATTTTTTTTCTAAAGATATTTTGATTTTTTTCACACAGACAATTCGAAAAATAACGTGTAACGCGAAAACAACAAGGATTCAATGAAAACCTCTAATAGTAAAAAGTTGAAGCGGTTTTCGTTGATTTCGCGAGAATTTTTTCAGATTTTTTTCGCAAAAAAATGTTTTCACGTATTTTGGTAAAAAATCAGATGATTTAGGTACCGTAACTCGAGACCTAAGGGGTTTGTCGTAAAATTCCAAGAAGGGGAAAATATTTTTTTTTCCATTTTCAACGCGATATAATTATTTCAGATTTTATTTTGACATTTTTTTCCCCGTTAAATTTGTATAGTTTTATAGTCACGTCAATCGATTGATTTCAACCGATTCTATTGCGTTGAAAATAGAAAAATACTATTTCTTCCTCACGGAAATTTTATCAAAAACAAAAAGTTCTCGAGTTACGGTAATTAAATCATCTGATTTTTTACCGAAAATAGGTGAAAAAGATGATTTCGGAATAAAATCTGCAAAAATGCTCGCGAGCTCAACGAAAACCGATTCAACTTTTTACTATCTTAAGGTTTTCCTTGAATCCTTGTCCTTTTCGCGTTACACGTTATTTTTCAAATAGTCTCTTTATTTAAAAAAAATCAAAATATCTTCAGAGAAAAAAACCGTACGAACCGTACAAGAGAACAAAATTCAAGCTTGACCTTCCCCCTTCATGATTCCGGCCAAAGAAATGCATAAAAAAATGTTTGACTGTAAACGGGGTCCACCAGAAAAAGAACAAAAAAGACGAAGAATGGTCGTTTTCGAAAAAGGGTACTAGTAATAAAAATAGTAAAACAAAAAAACGCAATGAAGGTGAATTCCTCCCCTTCAAAATTCCGTTTACTAAATTCATTTATGTCAACTATCGGCGAAATGGCATAAAAAATCGTTCCGGAACTTTTATGAATTTTAGTTCGGAAACTTTTCGCCGGTACTGTATGTTCCTTCTTCTCCAAACAAAGCCGTCTCCAGCGCCTTTGCAGTCTGCCCGAGACGTTTTAAAAATACGCATCAGCGGAGTAAGAAAAAACGTGACGACGTCATACCATTAGCCAAAAATTTGTCTCATTCTGGCACTTGTCGCACAACGGGGGGAAAAAAAAGAATGGAGCAGCGTAAAGGAAGAAGAGATAAAGTGTGTGAAAGAGAGAGAGAGAGAGAGAGAGAGAGAGAGAGAGAGAGAGAGAGAGAGAGAAAGAGAGAAAGAGAGAGTCAGTGGTAGGGAGCTTGATAAAAATTCCAATTTAATCTTACGAGAGTGCTCGTATATTCGTCAAAAATACGCGAAGAGGTTGGCGACGTAATATATAAGTAGTGAAACGAGAGGAGGCTCGTCGAGGAGGGGGTCGGGGGTGAATGAGAATTGCAGCTGTCAGAGAAGGTGACTCTTTTCGGGCAGAGTAAATGTCTACGGCTTGAATTTATATCTACGCGTTTGCTCAACGGAGAAAATCCTGGGAATTTATTTCATGACGTAATTCAATTACGCGTTACGTCGATAATTTATCGTTTTTCTCTCCTTCTCTCTCTCTCTCTCTCTCTCTCTCTCTCTCTCTCTCTCTCTCTCTCTCTCTTTCTTTTTCCCTCTCCCTCCCTCCCTCTGTACAAGTCGATCGTTCAATCGTCCACCGTCGGGGCAAACACGGTTCTCTTTGCATTTCATACAAATGAAACGGGCGAGGAATTTGTTCCCCGGAGCGAGCGGGAATAGTAATGATTTCATTTTTACAACGCGACACACAAGCGAGGGAGGAGTGGCAGAAGAGGGGGAGGGGTTAGGGGTGAGGGTTAAGGAATTTCTCGGCGCGTTACTCGTGCTCGATCCTCCGTCAAAATGAGAGAAAATTGAGAGGGACGACGAAGGCAACGAATCGACGCGCATACCGGAGACTTACGACCCCCGCTATTATACATCGAACCGTAAGGGACGAGGGGGGTTGGAGTGTCAACGCGGGGGTTCACTCGCAAATTGAAATCCCTCGAATAATCTCGGTAATCTTTCTTGCATCTTGAATTTTTCCGAGTGTGTAGCCGCCTCTACTAAGCTTCTGACCTATGGGGAACTCGCCACCCCTACCCTCACCCTGCAACTATCGTCAATCTCGTATACGTACAATAGATTTTTTTTCTTCGTCCAGTAAACGTCACGGACGCTCTTGGGGAATCGCATTCTGCGCTTTTTCTCCATATTTTTGTGGTTTTGCATACAGGTTTTGCTTACTAAAAGTAAGCCCCATAAAATGTTGCCTCTCAACTCGCCCCAACCCTAAGAAATGGGGGTTGAAAACTTAAAAATCGCCGTATCTTGATAATTGATAGCCCGATGGAAAAATGTTTCAAACAAAAGTTGTTTGGAATAATAAGATGCGTATGAAGTTATCTGACGTCCAATCCCCTATCTTTGAAAATAGCGGCACAAAAACACGAGAGCATCATTGACCTGTGTTGATGCGGGTGCGAGCGAAGTAGACATATCGATGCATCCTTGTCTGGACAAGGACGCAGCGATATGTCTACTCCGCTCGCGCACGCATCAACCCCGAATTTTTTTTTCGTTTTTGATGTCAGGTAACGTTATACGAATTTCATTATTCCAAACAACTTTTGTTTGAAACCTTTTCTGATCGGGTTATTAAGGCCTAAGACCACTGTAACGGTCCAAAAAAAAGGTTTTTTCACGAATTTTTTGCTTCCAAAATTGAAGGTAATTGAAAAAAAAACTTTTAAGGGTGTTATCGGGCATACATTAAACTTTATTATCAAATTTTTTTACAGCAAAAAAAAACAAAATGCCGGTTCCACAGCTATCTTCCCGGGGCATGTTTTGCTTGCAGGGCTCCGCGGCACGCAGCACCACTGGTGCACTTTTGAATCTAGAACAAAAAAAACCATCAATCTAGAGGGTTATAGCTAGAGAATGTCGATCGGATTTTAAAAAGTATCAATTTTTGTGGATTTGGCGTGCGTTTGAAAAAAAAATTGATTTTTGACGAAAAAAACGGCTAGTTTTTTGTTAATAAAAAATCAATAAATAAAGTTATCGAAAATCCCGATCGACATTCTCAAGATAATGTTAATGTTCACATCTGGTCAAAATTTCAAGTAAAAAAAATGAAAATTGTTCGAGTGATGCTGCGTGCCATTTTGAAAAACCGTATTTCGAGAAAAACGCGTTTAAAGTTTTGCGAATAGTTTTTATTGGAAAAAATAAAAAAAAGAAGGTAAAAAAAAATTTACCGTTAGTCTGCAATCCCAGCACCATACATTTGTCCTTCGATGGCCAAATTTTCGTCTGGCAAAATTTACAGTGGCCTTACCCCTTAATTATCGAGATACGGCGATTTCTAAGTTTTCAACCCCAATTTCTTAGGGTTGGAGGGAGTTGAGGGGAGTTTTATTGGCGTTACTTTTAGTATGCAACCATCTACCTTCAGTTAAAAATGCATATTATATGCTAAAAAGTGCCTTAAGGCGTACCCCACTTGTAGCGCAAAAAAAAGGCTTTTTTCATGAATTTTTTAAAGAAAACTACAAAACTTTTTTAATCGATCAATATACCATCTTAAAGAACACATCTTGAAGAACTTTCAGTAATTTTTTTATTGAAAAATATTACATTGTTTAGTGGCAAATGGCCGTCAATGAAATAATGTTTTTATATACACGGTTTGCGGTGACCAACATTGCGGCGAAGTGGATCATCTGAAAAAAAATGCGGATGGATTTAGTCAAATATACCAGGTGTGTAAGTATGAAACCGGAATTTGCCCATAGGTGGCGCTAGATGTCGATGCAGTTACCGACACATCACGTCAGCGGTGTCTTGTTATTGTATTGATATCTGACAAAGATTTCCAACTCACAATAACACGAGTTTCATTCAGTAGCATTAGTTTATTAGAGATAAACATGTCGAGTTTTGTGCCAACAAATTACGATTTGCGGACAGCACTACTTTTCTGTTTTCATCTGAAGAAAACCGCAGCCGAATCGCATCGAATGCTTGTGGAGGCGTTTGGTGAGCATGCTCTCGGTAAAACACAGTGTTTCGAGTGGTTCAAACGGTTCAAAAGTGGCGATTTTGACGTGAGGAACGAAGAACGTGGAAGACCACCGAAAAAGTTTGAAGACGCTGACCTGCAAGCCTTGTTGGACGAAGACGACGCTCGAACACAACAACAATTGGCGGATCAGTTAAAGGTGACCCGAGAAGCCATCTTCTTTCGGTTGAAAGCCATGGGAAAGATACAAAAGGTGGGGAAATGGGTTCCACATGAACTCAACGAAAGACAGCAGGAAAACCGCAAAACATCATGCGAAATGCTGCTCGCCAGGTTCAAAAGAAAGTCATTTCTCCATCGAATTGTGACTGGCGATGAAAAGTGGATATATTTCGAGAATCCTAAGCGCAAAAAGTCATGGGTTACTCCGGGTGAACCATCAACATCGACGGCAAGACCAAACCGCTACGGACGAAAGACAATGCTGTGTGTTTGGTGGGATCAGAAGGGCGTAATCTACTACGAGCTGCTGAAACCTGGGGAAACTGTCAATACTCAACGCTACCGACAACAAATGACCGATTTGGATCGAGTTTTGCGTGAAAAACGACCAGAATACCAACAAAGACAACACAAGGTGATTTTGCTGCATGACAATGCACCAGCACACAAAGCAGAACAGGTCCAGGAAACGATAGAGTCGTTCCGTTGGGAGATTCTTCAGCACGCGCCTTACTCACCGGACCTTGCCCCATCCGATTACTACTTGTTTGCATCGATGGGACACGCACTTGCCGAGCAGCGCTTTACTTCTTACGAAGATGTACGAGAATGGCTCGATGACTGGTTTGCCTCAAAAGAGCAACAGTTCTTTTGGCGCGGAATCCACAAATTGCCAGAAAGATGGGAAAAATGTATAGATAGCGACGGACAATACTTTGAATAAGTTACTTTGTATCATATCATTACAATAAACGTGTTTTTTCTGTACAAAAATTCCGGTTTCATACTTACACACCTGGTAAGTATAAACTAATCTTTAATCGAAGGATTTAAAAAAATATTCATTTTTCACAAAATGGCGGACAATCAAAGTTAATGGTTCGATTTTAACGAAAAAAAAAAATCGAACGATTAAAGACTACATTTTTATGTATTAAATAAGCCTGCAAAATTTCAAGAAGATCGGTTCATTAGTGTTCGAGTAATCTTGGTCACCGACTTCAGAAATGCCATTTTGAGAAAAACGCGTTTAAAGTTTCAATTTCAGTTTACACGAAGAAAATATTTTTTTTTTTGTAAACTTACATAGAGTCATCTATTCCGGGCCCATACAGAAGTATGGGCCCGGATACTTATACTTCAAAAAAATGCAATAAAAAAATCGATTTTTTCAAAATCGCAAGTGGGGGTAACCCTTTAAGGCCTTAGGCCACTCTAGAGGTCGAAAAAATAGGCTTTTTGAGGTTTTTTTTCTCAGAAAAACTGCAAAATAAATCGAGATTACAAAAAAGGGTGTTTATCATACATATCAGTGACTGTATACAATAATTTTTTTGAAGCGATTAATTTCAAAATGGCGACTGTGCAGCGTTTATCTCAAAGCTGCATTTGTCAAGTTGGTCGGAAACATAAGTCAGACAATTTTCAACCGATTCACTTGAAATGTTGAATATATCTTGAAAAATACATTCTCTATAAAAGTACGTAGGATTTTTTTTCATATTGCATAGTTCATTTGTTATTAACAATTATCTGACGACTTTTTAGGCAAAATTTTCACTTTCCACTTTGGAAGTGCGCCGTTTGGCCAGAAATAAATATATTGAAAAAATCCTACGTACTTCTATAGCAGTTATTATATATGATCGAAAAAAATTCATTGGCTCATTATAATTCAAAAATTACAGGAGCTGTTTGTCCAGCCGTGGACAACTAGCCGCTATTTTGAAATTAATCGCTACAAAAAAATTACAGTATACAGTCACTGATATGTATGATCAACACCCATTTTTGTAATCTCGATTTATTTAGCAGTTTAAAAAAAATCCCCAAAAAGCCTACTTTCGGCCTCTAGAGTGGTCTAAACCCTTAAGGCGGGCAACCACTTTAGACGCTTTAAAAAATCAGATTTTTTTAAATTACATACATCGTTAGAAAAATATCTTAAGAATACACCCTGAAAATTGCGAAACGAAATTCAGATTCCTTCTAACGGTATGTATAAAAATGATAAAGACTCTCCGTTCGACTCCCAAGTGCTCGACTCCCAACCACTGTGACGGGGCAAAACATTCGATTTTATTTCCCTTTTTCTCAGAGGGTTCATATTCGACAATATGTGAAACAAATGTCAAGTTGAAATATTGAAAAGTGACCAAGTGACAGACGATTTAGTGAGAACAGGTAGCGCAACGATTTGCATATACTAAAACTTTCAATCGCATTTTTCTCGAATCGACATTTTTCAAACACGTTTCAACATTTAATTCGCGATTTTTTTTTCAAAATTTAGGTTCATGTTCTTAAAAAACATCTCAAGAGTGTATAAAAATTTGTTGGACTATTTCAGATGCGAATTGCGAGCTCCACAATTCCCGCAAATCGGCAACGACGACGAAGACACGCCAAGGGACACAGCGGATTACATCTTAATTAATGCATGAAATAACTTGAAAAATTTACCAGAGATCTATGAAAATATTCATAAATCATTGTCAGAGTTGGGGACATTTCCGTTTTTTTTCACAATAAAAAAAAATCATCTAATTTTCGGTTTCCTAAAGTGGTTGCCCGCATTAATTTGATACACTTGATTTATTCGAACCATGTGGTTCATTTTATTGATTTGATTTAGTTGATTAATTTAGTGGATTCATTTGGTTCATTGGAATTAATTGTTCGGTCCATTGATTCGACTTAATTATTTGAATTGATTGGTGCATTGCATACTTTCGATTCGTTTGATTTATTTAGACCATTTTAATCAGCTGATATATTTAATGGGTCCCATACATTCGAACGGATTAAATGAATATGCTGAATCAAATAAATCAAAGGGGAAAAAGCGAATCAAGCAAATCAAATGAATCAAATAAATTAGACGAATCAAACGAAGCATATTGATCACCTAAATCAGATGAACCAAATGAATCACATCTATAAAATGAATCGTACGAATCAGATGGATCACATTAATCAAATGAATCAAGCAAATCGAACTATTGTAACGAATCAGATGGATCACATTAATCGAATGAATCGAGCAAATCAAACTATTCTAACGAATCAAATGAGTCACGAAAACCAAACCATTCTAACGAATCAGATGAATTACATCAATTAAGCTAATCAGGACAATCAAACGATTCAAGCAAATGAATCAAATTGAAAGCCTACACCTCAATACCGTTACTGCAACACGTTATCGTCGAGGAGATTTCCGGCATCAAGAAATAGGATTTAAAAAATCCATTTCTTAGAATAACACTCGACATTCCAGTGTACGAGACTATTAAAACTTTTCTGAATTGTTTCTGACGCGCCACTCACCCATAAAAGCTGCCATGCCTATTTCCGTTTTTATTCAGTTTTTTTTCTCGCTTTTTTTCACGTCCGGGAAATAATTGCCCGGACGCTGCTATTTTTAAGGACGCAGGACAGCAGTGGCAGCGTGGCAGAGAGGCAATGGGTCCCGAGATTGAAAGTTCTGCTTCCTTGCTGCACGCTCGAACGAGCCACCCTTGTCACAAGGGATGCTGCGCGTCCACGTGCAATTTTCAGCGGCGTCAAAACTTTGGATACACGAGTCGTATCACACACACAGACAAACGCGCGCGCGCGCACACACACACACACACACACACACACGCGCGCGTGCACACACAAAATTACAGCGTGCAACAGTGACAGCTTGTTGGGGAAGGTCCACTACGTGCACCAACATGGCCATCGAAAGTTCACGTATATGCGTGTAGATACCAGGTATTCCTCTAGTTGACAAGGTACCAAAATAGGGCCACTGAAAATTGGACCGAACGGAAAATTGTTCAAAAAAAAGAAAAATTGCCTGGTTCATCTGGGCCGGCCATAAAAAATTGTATCAGTGACTTGTTACATAGTGAGGTATTAGTATTGAAGGTAGATAGTATTGAACTTTAATTAAATTGTGAAGAAAATTGCGAATTGACATATTATTTTATATATATATATATATATATATATAATTTGTATATGTATTTGTATATATCGAACGTTGAAACCGATTCCAGCTTCATGTTTGGAACAGAGATCTAGAAAATGTTGGATTTATTTAGACAGTTTTCGAAAATGTTTATGACTCAATCATAATTGATACCAATCAATCGAAATAAAAATGCTGAAATAAATCATAACTTATCGATTTATTATTATGCTATGCAATAGAAATACTTATATAGGAATAATTAATTAATTGTGGATACTTTTATTAATATAATTAATGAAATAAATGATTAATTGACGCGGTAAATTTCCTTTACATCAATATGCATAAATAAAAATGATTGATTTATTTATACTGGGCCAGCGACTAACTATTTGAAAAAGAACAATACTAAAGACGTTCCTTTTCCCAAAAACGGAAAAGACCTGTCAATCAAAATGATTCCAATTTTATTGAAAGGGAATGACCTATCGATGTTTTGCCCACTTTACGGAAGCTGCGACCTCATCAATTTAACGGCCATGTCTGTCTGCCGATTACACATACCTTTGTTTTACAAAGCGCTCGAATATGTGTAGTCGAAAAAAAGCTCGCGTGAAAATTCCCACAGAGTGAGTTTCGAATTGAGTCACTACTCGACAAAGCCCTGCACAGCAGTCATAATTTAAAAAAAAACAAAGCAGAGGATAAATCATACAGCGGGAGCTTTTCGGAATTTTTATCCGGCAATCCGTCGCTCCGGTAACCCCTCAATAAAAGCACCGATACTTTTATTGCAAGACTCAATCGTGTCTTCTGCTATACAATTTCATACCATTGTTATCGCCATTATAATCAAATGATTGACATTCCCAACACTTTGTCGGCATTCTTTTTCTTTTTTTTTTACGTTTGTATTCTGAAAATTGCTTTCTTCCGACTGGAGCTGTACGTAAAAAAAAACCAATTGTCCTAAATAAGGACGAGAGTGGAACGACCTGCAGCTTCTCCGAGCTTCGTTACTTCTTCCAGTCTCATTTTGTCGTCTTCAACGTCGAGCGCACGGGCGCGGGGACACGTGGGGGATGGGCGATTACCTACCTTTGCTTAAAAGTAATTTACGTTTTTTTTACAAATAATCCTCAACCTGAGAGAGAAATAGACAAAGAGACTGCTCTCTCTCTCTCTCTCTCTCTCTCTCTCTCTCTCTCTCTCTCTCTCTCTCTCTCTCTCCCTCTCTCTCAGCAGTATCGCAAACGAGAAAATCGGTTGACATCATGGAATAAGAGACGTGCCGAGTGACAGTCCCCTCGTATAGAAATTAAAAGCCGGAAATCACCAGAACGACGAAACTATACGAATGCAAAAGAGGAATATTTTTAATTAAGCTCGCAGGCGTTCTTAGTCCGTCTCCGAGTTATATATATATATATAATTATTTTACCGGTTCAACGACACGAAATTATTTTAACATTTCCTTAAATTTCCATCTGATTATTTTTACAAAATAAATCTCGTAATGAAATCCTCGTCGCATGTACCCGAGCATAAATTCCACACACAGACATACTCGCCGTATAATCGACGTAGGTGTACATGGCCTCCTATCTATACGTTTTGACCACACGAGAAGACTCTTGAAATGCCTACACGCAAACGCGACCTGTTCCATTTCTGTGTTCGTTGCATTATGAGAATGAAAATGACCCCATGTAGCGCGATGCAATTTCGGCCAGTGTTAGTGGACAAAGCTCTCTGACGAGGAACATCAGTTTGGTGTCCGCCTTCAATTTTGTTGAAACTCATGTATATGGTGGAGCATCATCAACTATTAGATACGGTTTTTTTTCTATCGGCGGTAAAACGGTGTAAGAGATGCAAGCACCCCTTAAAGTGAAGCTGTCAAAGGCTGAGCTTGCAGTTTCACACGCAAGCAGTTCACTGATTTCAATGAAACGGAATCGAAAATTCTTTTTATACGAAATGATCTAAAATCCACTATGAGTATGTTGAAGAAAACAAAAATTAAGGGATGACCACCCTTTTTTGCCGGTTAGCAAACTTAAGAGGGGAAACGATATTTCATACATTGTCGATGGTTTTTAATGAATATTTAGGGTTTTTTGGGAAATCAATGGGGAATTCGTACTTGGGGAGTGGAAATACGTCCATAGCGATGTATAAAAGAATATTATAAATCGAATTTTTTTTCCCGTCACGGCCAAAAGGAAGTGGATTCACTCTATTGCCGCTCATTTCTTTTTGGTTTTGACTTGGAACTCTAACTTGAGATCATTTCCTTCATAATCGTTTGTTTGGGTTTTGAAATGCCGTTTGATTCGTTGAGCTTCGACGGTTTTTCTATTTTAGGCAGCATTTCAAAGTCGGACCGTCCTTACATACATACTTGCCTCTTTTTCGACCATTTTTCTAGAAGACTTTTTCGGAAAAACTAATTGAGATATCGAGATGAATCAAGCGGAATTCTCAGCCCATCAAAATCCTTTTTAAAAGCTCCCCCATTGAATTTATGTCACTTAAAACCATCCGACGCTACGGCTGTTTGGAATTTCATGATTTTGGCATTCCGGAAAAGTGGCCAAAAGGGACGAACATTTTTTTTTTCGACTCTTAGACCGTCTTAATCGCCTATCTTATAGAACATTTTTTCGTCGATTAGAAAGTTCAGGACATTTTTTTCAAAAGCTCAAAGCTGTCGTTTAAACGCGAAAAACGAGTTTCCATACACATTCGACGATTTTGAACAGAAATTGAGGGTTTCGGAAAAAAATTAACGGGCTACATTATGGTGGCACAATTTTGAGCTCTATTTTTTTTTCCTTTTTCTCATCACCCAATTGACATCTTTAACGAAAAAAAAAAATTGTCGCGAAAGCTGCGAGAGGTCAAAAAATATTTAGAGGTCACTCAAGTCACTCAAAACGCAAATTTTCATTGAAAAGTGGATTTTTTTCGTCCACTTCTCACCCACGAACTTTATACGTAAATTATTACGCTTGTCCACCGCCAAACGTCGCGAATAAAATTGCATCCCCTGCCAACAGCCATGTTTTTGTTGTTTTTTTGTATTTTCCGGTGATTTTTCTTGAAGGCTCTCAATATACGTATCTTTGTGTAAAAAAAATGCATTTCTTTTTCACCAACCATTTCCCAGAATTTTTTTCGGAATTTGGCAATTTTTTCAGGCCTCTATGTAGATGGATCCCCTTAACGAAGAATTCGTATTTACATTGATGTGCAGTTACAAAAAAAAATTGAAAATCCAAATATGTTTCGCATCTCCGTCTTCCCTCAATCGCCGCTCATTTCGATGTCACTATATTTATATATAGCAGGGAAGACGGCAAAGCTCGAGACGACACGGCAACATTTGAATCGCGGCGAATGCGCTTTTGCCAAGCTTTGTGCTCATACAGTCCGTACATTTGCACCTCGAGGGGATTAATGCGAATACGGGTCGAAAACTCAAGCTGCAACAGTCGAAGGAGCGTTTGCTCAGCATACTGATAAAGCTCAGCTCCTCGTCCTTGTCGTCGAGGAGCCCTCGCAACCTCGAGTAAGCGAGCAAGTTTCTCGCAGTGAGAAGTTTCGCTTCGCGATTATTGCCAAACCCAAGCAGAGCTTCGAATAACGCACGTGATACGCGACCTTTCGGAATTTACCTAGGCGGAGCTCAATTTCCACCTTGCCTGCCGCTTCTCTGTCCTTTTTTACGCTAGCCAACTCACAACTTCATTTCCCAAGAGTTTACTTTTCTCCGTGCGTACACGCATCCGGTAATTAAAAGCTCCAATCATTTGTCGAATTCGAAGGGACTGGTATCGATTTGTCTGGTTTTGACAATTTTACAGGCCTTACGATGAACCTCGTTATTGGTTAATTTGAAAATCGCATTTTCGGAAAACCGAGCGGCGCTTGAGAACAAACGGAAAATTGTAAATGAAGGTACGTGTAAAAAAATTATCAAAAATTAAATATCGCTCAATCCAGCGCACCGAGAGCTTTTGTTTAGTGACGATTTGAAATGACACGTCACTTTCTTATATGAGAGGAAAAAAATGTCAGGCACACTACTGTTATTTTTTGTTTGAAAAATATATAATTCAATATTTTTTCGCATAATACTATATTTTATTACACAATTATGAATTCTATGAGCGTGAATATGTGTATGTAATGAATTTTATGAGCGTGTAAAAAAAATATTAAAAATTAAATATCTTTCAGTCCAGCGCATCGAGAGCTTTTGTAGAGTGACGACTTGAAATGACACGTCACTTTCGTATATAAGAGGAAAAAAATGTCAGGCACGCTACTGTTTCTCTTAATTTGAAAAATTTGTAATTAATTATTTTTTCGCATAATACCATATTTGTTGCACAATTATGAATTCTATAAATATATAGATATCATATTCGCGAAGTGAAACACATAAATTGCATTTTTTAAATACCGAACAATATTGTTTGAAATTGTAATAGGTGATTTCTTTCACACACTTTTATTTGTGTATGCATATGAGGAGCTGGCGAATAAAAGCGGACTTGTCCACACTGAGTTACATTTCTTTAATAGATTTTTTTATGCCCAAAAACTGCTTGAAAAGGTAGTTTTTGACAGATTTTGAGGTGTTTAGGGCCGGATCTGATTCGAAATATTTCGGGAGCTAATAAAGGTGTGCTTGAAAAATACGAAAAACAAAAGCTAAACAAACTTGGCGTAGTGTGGACAAGTCCGGTTTTGTTCGCCAGCTCCTTATACATGTACATGTAAAATTTATAACCGTGAAATGGTTATAAATATCTACCCTGTACATATATATATCGTTCAAGGTCATTCAAGGTCAGTATCGATGATACAAATCTAAATATCTCGGATCACTACCAAATATTTGGTACTGATCCGAGATATTTAGACAAAAAATAGGGTGGTCCAGTATGATGGCCTTCCCGAACACTGAAACTTTGGTCTGAAACATTTTTGGATATGATCAACAGTTTTTTTCCCGCATACGAATATATATATATATATATATATATATATATACTAAGGTGTGTAAAAAAAGTTGCATATTACAACTTCAATGAAAATTAAATTAAAAAATGCATGCCAAACGCGAGCTATCCAGCTGAAGTCTGAGTGGTAGCGAAATTATCAATTCTGTGTTGAGTCATTTAAGTTTCAACGTAAAGGGCGCCTTTTCCGTGCGAATCGAGTGCCCCTGTATATCTACCCTGTATATATATATATATATATATCGTTCAAGGTCATTGAAGGTCAGTATCGATGATACAAATCTAAATAGGTGACCTTGAATGAACTTGAACGACTTTGACCGCCTAATGTTTTTTATGCATCTTAAGGTGCTCCACAAGATGGTTCAAAAAAATGTACCATTCCGTTTAAATAAGTAGAGTTGAATTTGACGTAGCTTCAGGGCCTCCACCGACAAAAAAATAGGGTGGTCCTGTATGATGGCCTTCCCGAACACTGAAACTTTGGTCTGAAACATTTTTGGATATGATCAACAGTTTTTTTCCAGCATACGAATATATATATATATATATATATATATATATATATATATATATATATATATATATATATATATATATATATATATATATATATATATATATATATATACTAAGGTGTGTGAAAAAAGTTGCATGTTACAACTTCAATGAAAATTAAATTAAAAAATGCATGCCAAACGCGAGCTACCTAGCTGAAGTCTGAGTGGTAGCGAAATTATCAATTGTGTGTTGAGTCATTAAAGTTTCAACATAAAGGGCGCCTTTTCCGTGCGAATCGAGTGTCCCTTATTGTCCGACAAGAACTGGACAGCTTAAGCGTGGCATTATTTTTTTTTACTCTACAGTATTGTTTGCAAAAAGGATAGTTCATTTTTTGTTGTCATTCCCGTATATGTAATGACTAAAGGGGTAAGGAACTACCCAAGTTGCCTTGGTCCACAAATATATAGTAACCACGACACTGATTATATTCCCGTTCTTCCGGGTTATCTACTGCGAGCACGACGTTGAAGTTAACTTCGCGGTGCAGTGTGTCGTTAACGTTTACGGGGAAGCGTACGAGCCGGCAAAATTGCCCCATAAAGATTTACTTCAGGCGAGCCACGGTCGCGCGCAATGAGGCACAAAAATTACGAGAAGTGGCAAATTTTTTCACGTCCACGAGCTTTCTTGTCGCTCAAATCTTTGGGTGAATAGGAAGGGAAAAAGAGAAAAGAAAAATCGGGCTGCTCGTCTACGTTGTATCGGAAAATATATATACAAGGGGTGTCCTGTTATAAGTGGATTAACCCGTGACTGTCGATAGGTCAGACCATGTCCTACTGTATGGTGGGATTTCAGTTTAGTAAAAGTACCGCAGTTTTTGAGATTTTGGGCTTTATGTTATTTTTTTTAAGAAAAAAAAATTGTCAGCCTTTGGTCTTTCGTATGCCATATCTACAAATTATATGAAACGACAATAATTAAGTAGATTTTGAAAGTGATTGGCAGAATAAGCGGGGCTCATTTTTTTACACAGCAGGCTATCAAAGTCAGATGTTCGAATTGGTTTGTATGAAAATTCTGCACAAGATCTTTTATCATAAAGTTTCCTCAACATTCGAGGTTGAAAAGAGGACTTTTCTAGATAAAACGAATAACCAAGAGTATTTTTCTTAAACCGGGAAAAAAAGTTGTCATTTGTAGAAACGGCATGCGACAAACCAAAAGCAGATGATTTCTATCTCGAAAATCGGGGCGGGTTGGAAATTCCGAACTTTGAATGATCAGAACGGTCAAAACTCCGAAAGAATTTTACTCGAAAGACCAAAACTCCGAAAATCTGAACAGCGTCAAAATAATTCGGCTATGGAAGTTTTAAGGGGTGAGATGCAGTGAGAGGCGTGAAAAGACGAGAATTTTCAATAATTTTTTTTATAGTAATTAAGTTTATTTTACAAAAGTCGTTACACAAACTTTTTATGTTATATTTCCACTTGACTTGGACACATTTTTGAAGAAAAATTTTGATTATTTATAACAATATCGCCATCTTTGTCAGACCCCCTTCGGCATGTAGTGCTTTGCGGTGACCATCATAAAATTGTACTGTATCATCTGAAATGAAAAGACCAAAAAAATCATTAGTTTAATAATAATTATAGTCCTTGATCGAAGCTTGTTTCAAAAATTAACAAAATAGCTGCTTCCGACAGATAACTTTCGATTTTCGACTAAAAAATCGCTTGTTTATTGTTTTAAAAAAATTTTAATTTTCAACAAAAATGAAAATCCTTCGATTAAGGACTAGTTATTAATGCTATCAATAAGCACAGCAAAATTTCATCATAATCCATAGAGTGGTTTTGAATTATAGTCGTCACCGTCTTGAAAAACACAGTTACGAGAAAAACGCGTTTAAAGTTTTTCGATGTGGATACGATATTAGATGTTCGTAAAATTTTGAGCTCGATGGATGAAGCTAAACATTTTTTATGTATATTGATCCGCTGAGTCCGAATATTACATTTTTTAGCCGAAAAGGCGAGCAGTCAATTGTTTATAGCCAATTGTTAAAACAATTTTTCAAAAAATTAAAGTTTTTCCGGATGAATTATTATTTTTTTGTAAATATTTTGGGCAATTTTAAAACGAAAGCATTCTTTGTAAAGTTTTGCTAAAGTTCATAGTTTTCGAGTAGTACATTTTTGAAAATTTCTGAAAGAGCTTTCCAATTTCACACTTGGTTTATGTATGGAAATACTAATTAAAAAATTACATCGAATCATCAATTCCTGGCCCATACAATAGGGCTTCTGCCGATGTGGAAGCTTCCAAAATATCAATTTGTTGTTGTCTTCGAAGCATTCTGCCTTCGCGGGTATTATCGTTTGCGCGTTTGTCAGCCGCTACTTGCCATGGGGACCCGACGCCCCTTCACTAATTGTGGGATATCCCGGAAACTATTCATCGGATTGACTTGAAATTTTCAGGGAATATTTTCGAAAAATCATACTTCAAGAAAGTGTTTAAAAAGATCGATTTATTGAAAATTCTGAAATTCTTGAAATTTATTGATTTTCCGTCAATTTTGAAATTGGTCTAGACAATGTTATACGTTCTACATCATTTACAGTCAACTGTGTACACGTTCGCTGGCATCATTTGATGAACCTTGTAATTTCGGAACATTAAAATTAGGAATTTCAAACCGTCGGCGCATTCATAGTTCGGAATTTCAACCCGGCCCCCATGTCAAGATCATGCCAACGAAAGTCTACACAGTTGACTGTAAATGACGTAGAACGTATAACATTGTCTAGACAATTTCAAAATCGACGCAAAATCACTTCTTAATAAAATAAAAGCTTGAAATAATTCGTCCATTTATTGAAAATTTTGAAACTTTTAAAACTTCCATAGTCGAATTATTTTGACAGTGTTTGAATTTTCGGAGTTTTGGTCTTTCGTGTAAAATTCTTTCGGAGTTTTGATCCTGTGGGGGTAGCATTCTTTCGGAGTTTTGAGCGTTCTGATAATTCAAAGTTCGGAATTTCGACCCGGCCCCGTTGCGAGGTCGATGTCTCCGCTTTCGATGAAATTTGGCATGCTTGTAGCATGGGTAAAAATAGGTGACGGGTACTTTCTTACATCTGCGGAGATCGATTTTTAAGGGGTGAAATGCACCCTCGAAAATAGGGGTGTTTTTCGTTTTTTGTCGATAACGTTATCGTTCTTATTTCCGATGTATAGTACACGAAAAAATAAACATTTTTGCAATTTGACAGTTTTCCATGTTTCACATTTTCACGAATAACGAAAAACACCCCAATTTTCGAGGGTGCGTTTCAACCATTAATAATCGGGTTCCGCGGATATAAAAAAATACGTGTTTTACCCGTTCTACAAGCATGCCAAATTTCATCGAAATTGGAGAGATCGAGTTCGCAACATTTCCCTTTAAACTGAAATTCCAGCATATAGTAGAACGAGATCTGACCTATCGACAGTTGCAGGATTATCCACTCATAACCGGACACCCCGTATATGCCGGAGTGCCGTGTTCCCTTTATTGCACAACGTCAAATATATATGTGTGGGCGGATGTGGAAGAAAAAGAGCGAAGTATCGTTGCGACGTTTTTCGTTTCTGCCTCTTTTTACTCTTCCGCCTTAAGGAAACCCCGGAAGTCGGGTTTGCAGAGGTCACGTGCGGAATGAGTGCAAAGGTGGAGAACCTTTTTCGGATTTCTACACTTTTACAGTTGAACAATGAAGGATTCCGTGACGGTTGGCCGAAAATGGAAAATCCCGAAAAAAAATGTCCGTTCTCGACTTTATTTGTAGTATAATTGTGGAGAAATAGTTATGAGCTAACTTTCATTTGAGATTTTCAACTATTATTCTTGGAAATGGAAAATTCATGAAAGAATTTCCACTATCGTGCTTCAAAATGAAACATCCTCATCGTGTTGCCCACTATGATAAATAAAAATGAAAAATACCGATAGAATTTTTTCCCGAATATGAAAAATTTAAAAAATTTTAAATTCGTGAAATATTTTCCTCCATTGAACCTAAAAATATTATATTCTCACAGAATTCACCGCTACAGTGCGTACGAGCGGAAAATCCTTGTGAGATTTTCCGCTATTAAAATCCCCATGGAAGTTTTCTCCATTCAACCAAAAATGGAAAACTCTTATAGTATTTCCCACAGCTGAACTTAAGGGGCTATACCAGTGTGAACGCTGAAAATTTGGGTGCTTTCCGGGAATTTTTTTGGAAGAAAAGTACTTAATTAAATGTTTCGGAAAATTAAGAATATTTTTGGCTATATCTGACCTATATTACATCATTTTTTTTATAGAAAAAAATTGAGATCGAGGCGACTTATGCGCTGCTTTTGGAGACGCCAAAAAAAGTTCCTCCACTGCTGACATGATTCCGGCCGATTGGAGTAGCTGAAACTGAAAAAGGAAAAAAATGTCGTTAACCTGGAATGAATTTTCTGTACAATGACGTAGGATTTTCGAAAAATATCAAAATCTTACAAAATGGCGTAGTTATGGAAAAAAGTCTGTTTTCTTGCCTACAAAATGGTCGTTTTTTTCAATGCCAAATCGTCAATTTTCATCCGATCAAAAATACCCTACGTCATTGTAGAGTAAATATATTCAAGAGTACTCAGTTCAAATTTCAAGTCAATCGGATAATTGCTCATTGAGTTACAATGTCAGCAAATTTGAAAAATCTCATTCCGAGAAAAACGCGTTTGACGATTTAACTATCGATTTTTGCAAGGTAAAATGATTGGAGATACGGCCTTGAAATTTTTACAGGATATTCTTGAAAGTATAAACTGTCGAAAAAGGCAACAAAAAATCGATTTTATTAAAGTGTCAGACTGGTATAACTCCTTAAAGCAATAACGATGTAGTTCCTCGGCTCTCTCTCTCTCTCTCTCTCTCTCTCTCTCTCTCCCCCTCTCTACGCACATCCAAATGTTTTCCCGTCTGCTGGAACATTCGGCATTAATACAAATAACCGCAGCCCCGAATGCCAAAGGATCGCAGAGCGCGGCAAAGAGCGGAACAGGGCAAATGCATTCGCGAACACGGAGTTTGCATACGATGAAAGATTAAACGCGTGGCTTTCTGGTAATGCTGAGTGTACACAGGCTCTTGCTGTAGGATCGACTGCGAGAGTGATGCCTGAATTATCTATGGCGTAATTAGTCAATCAGGAATTTATCATCATTCTCTATAGCGACAGGACCAACGACTAACCAATGCTTACTCTGCCTATATACGAGAGAATGTATTGAAATAGTTCCATTCGTGATACGTTATTCCCCGGTGTATGTTCTCTGATGAAACTTATTACAATGCAAAATTGCTGAATTAACCCAACGTGCTATATATGTGTGTATATATATATGTATATATATATATATATATATATATATATATATATATATATATATATATATATATATATATATAATGAGAGAGTCACTTGCATTGGATTAATTTAGCAATTTAGCAAGTATATATATATAGACAGATGGAGAGAAGGAATCGACAGCATTCGGTCACATCAGGACTTTCCATTAAATTTGCATACTCCAATTCTAAACACTATAACGTTCTATACTGCAAATAATTCGAAATCATTACGCACACAAGTACATATTCTTGTGTAAATCGTCAAAATGAATCGTACAAATGAAAATGCAAAATTAATATGTTCATTGTAAACGGAAAATTATGGAGCATATTGATTTTTTACCATTTATATTTGAATATAAAATGATTTCATATTTAATTTAGATCATTTATAATATATTTGTAATGACCGATATTTAAATAAAAGTGTATACAATATATATGCACGCGCACTGCATAAAATTAAGTGCCAATAATTTTGAATAACCCTTTCCGAGCTTCATTTTATCCAGTACTGCTAATCCATGATAAATAGTTGTATATTTATCGTGAAAAATTATATATTCAAATCTGAACATTTCTAAAAATAAATGTTGAATAATTCATAAGAATATAGATACATTTATACCGGGTGTCCCATTTTAATGTTACACCTGATTTATCTCGGAAAATACTGATCCGATCAAGCATTGAGCATGATGAATCTTTTAGGGTTGAAAGGGGGGCGTTAAAAACACTTTTTTAGTCCCAAATTCAAAACGGCGACGTTAAGATAGCCAACATGTTTTTTTTTTTTTCAAAAGGGATCATCCATTTTTTTCACCAAAAAATTAGTCGCGCCCAAACTAACAACTTTTGTAGGAAAAGATTTTAATAACGTTCATCATTTTTAGGTTAGGATAACGTTTTTCACTATTTTAGCGCTATCAAGATGAGGAGGTAAAGTACCGAGTGTAAATTTGCGTGTGGGTGTGGGTGTGAGTTTTTTGGGATAGTTTCCGTTTCATTGGGTTTGTTCGATAACCCAAACAAACCCAAACAACGATTAGGTCTCTGCGGCTCGTCACTTTTGTAAGCAAACAAACTCACACCCACATACACACTTAAACGTGCACGAGGGATGTTAGAGAGTTTACCTCCTCCAGGTAGATTATTAATAGCGCTAAAATAGTAAAAAATGGTATTCTAAGTTATTAATGTTATTTTTAAAATAATCAATTTTCTTATTATATGAAAAATACGAAAAATAATTAATCATATGTGAAATTATTGAATGTCTACAATTGGATATATGACAAATGTCTACAATTAAATATATGAAAATAATGAATGTTATTTTTATATGAAAAATAAGGAAAAAATATTAATGTTATCAAAAAGCTTTTCCTTCAAAAGTTAGTTATGCGTGACAAATTTTTTGGTGAGAAAAAATTCATTATCCTATTTTTTTTTAAATAATGTTTAAACCTATTTTTTATAAAAACTTATTTTTGTATATCTGCGGAACCCGACTTTTCAAGGGTTGGAACGCACCCTCGAAAATAGGGGTGTTTTTGGTTTTTCGTCGAGAACGTTTTAACGGTACGAGATATGAAAAAATGACAAAATGCAACAATTGCAATTGTTTATTTTTTCGTGTACTATACATTGGACTTTAACCATTCTACAAGCATGCCAAATTTAATCGAAATCGGAGAGATCGACGTCGCGACCTTTCCTCGTTAGTCATCGTCGATTCATATGATCCGTAGAAATGGCATGCGAAAAACCAAAAGCAGATGATTTTTTTTAATTAAAAAATAACACAAAGCTCAAAATCTCCCCAACCGTGGGACTTTTACTGAGCTGAAATTCCAGCATATAGTAGGGCATGATCCGCCCTATCGACAGCTGCAGGATTATCCATTCATAACAGGATACCCTGTATGTTCAGAATGTTCATACTGTTGAACTCTCAAAATAACGCAGCTTAAGGCAGGATTCTACTTTGAAACCATGAAAAAAACGCTATTTTCGTGAATTTTTTCTGAGAATACTATTAAAGATATCGATATGGGGTTTAAACTGTTCAATAAATACACTCTTTAAGTACATAAAAAAAATTTTTTAATGTATTTTATTCATTTTTTGTACACGTAAAATATGTTTAAAGCCAACGCCTCGAAAAGCAGGTACCGTTGCCGTGGTCGTGAAATCTTCCCGACGGATGGTCTGAAACAAAAAAATCAAATAGTTTCATGTTCAGTATGTCTTCAGGAACCGACCTAACTAGAATATTTTATATACGTGCAAAATTAACAAAATGGCGGCTAAAATACGAAAAAAATGCGTTTTTTTGGGTCGTTTATTTGCAATAAAAAAATAGTTCTAATCAAAATTTTAAGTTGATTGTAGTTAGGTCGGTTGGTACACACATATAGAATATGTGTTCCAAATTTCATAAGGATCAGTTCAGTACTTTTGGAGTTATCACGACCACGGTACTTGAAAATGTCGTTTCGAGAAAAACGCGTTTAAAGTTTTGGTGAGTGATAGGTAGGTGCTCAAGTAGGTGCGTTCAAAAGGCGAAAAAGGATAGTTAGACTGCTTGGAACTTTATAAAATTTTGACCGAACATTCTTGAACATATTTACTTTCGAAAAATGTAAAAAAAAAAAAAAATTTTTTCAAAGTTTCATAGTAGAATCCTGCCTTAAATTATTCGAAATTGTATCCTTTAACCGATGACGAAATCGAATAACTATATACTGTAATAACTATATAACGACTAATCGAATAACTATATAACCATATAGCGAATAATCGAATATCTGTATAACAAATAACTGTAACACCAATGGATTATTTAAATTATCGAGAGCTCATTTATTCAAGGACATATGTTCAGATAGTCTGCAGTTTGAGTCATACAAAAACAGATTCAAACAATCTACAACATTCATATCTCCGAAATAGAAAAAAGTTAGTATATAATATTCGTAATACCGTCATTAGCAAAAAGCCATATATCGAGACTAAAAACTTCGCATGTGTAGATCTTAGAAACGCAAATGATCGATGGTCCGAAATGGCGAATACCTAAAAGGCGAACATGGCATGGCTGCCTGACCCGCCTGACCCGGCTGACCACTAACGCCATCTGCCATCTTCATTCTGAAGCGCAAGTAGTATTGCTCGATCCCAAGTTTTCGCTATACGGACCGTTCGCCATTTTGGTCCATGGCTCTTTTAACTGATCGACTTTTCGGTCCTTCCCTTTAAGGGGTCGGGCCACTCTAGAATTTTCGAAAAATCGATTTTTTAACGGTCCCCTAGGACCTCAAAAATGATGTCCCAAAATATTTTGGCCGGAAAAATCTCTAAGTACTCGGTTTTCGAATTTTAGTACGAGGCCGCCTGGTCCGCAGTGAGCGGACTGAGAACTTCAAACGCGTTTATCTCAAAACTGCATTTTTTACGTCGGCCGGAAACATAACTCAGACAATTTTCTACCGATTCACTTGAAATGTTGAATATATCTTGAAAAATACATTGTCTATCGAAGTACGCAGGATTTTTTGTTATATTCCATAGTTCATTTGTTATTAACAATTATTTGACGATTTTTTAGGCGAATGTTTCACTTTCCACTTTATCAGTGCGCTATTTGGCCAAAAATCAATATATCGAAAAAATCCTACGTACTTCTATAGCAGTTATTATATATAATCGAAAAAAATTCATTGGCTCATTATAATTAAAAAATTACAGGAGTTGTTTGTCCGGCCGTGGACCGTTGAAAAACGGAGACGTCATCGCAAAAACGCTGCACAGCCGCCATTTTGAAATTAATCGTTTCAAAAAATTTATTGTATACAGTCACTGATATATTTGATAAATACCCTTTTTTGTAATCTCGATTAATTTTGTAGTTTTTCTGAAAAAAAGTCCCCAAAAAGCCTTTTTTCGGCCTCTAGAGTGGCTTAAGGCCTTAATGAATTCGAAATTGTAAATTGTCGTAATATTTACAGTTCGACGATTTGACATCTCGAATTGTTTGGTGTATATATACAGGCGAATCGATATTATATCTCTCATTATTTCGTTTAATCTGATATTTGTTTTCGCTATAAGGGGTTACCCCCACTTGCGATTTTGAAAAAATCGACTTTTTTATTGCATTTTTTTGAAGTATAAGTATCCGGGCCCATACAGAAGTATGGGCCCGGAATAGATGACTCTATGTATGTTTATAAAAAAAAATATTTTCTTCGTGTAAACTGAAATTGAAACTTTAAACGCGTTTTTCTCAAAATGGCATTTCTGAAGTCGGTGACCAAGATTACTCGAACACTAATGAACCGATCTTCTTGAAATTTTGCAGGCTTATTTAATACATAAAAATGTAGTCTTTAATCGTTCGATTTTTTTCGTTAAAATCGAACCATTAACTTTGACTGTCCGCCATTTTGTGAAAAATGAATATTTTTTAAAATCCTTCGATTAAAGACTAGTTTATACTTATATTTGACTAAATCCATTTTTTTTCAGATGATCCACTTCGCCGCAATGTTGGTCACCGCAAACCGTGTATATAAAAACATTATTTCATTGACGGCCATTTGCCACTAAACAATGTAATATTTTTCAATAAAAAAATTACTGAGAGTTCTTCAAGATGTGTTCTTTAAGATGGTATATTGATCGATTAAAAAAGTTTTGTAGTTTTCTTTTAAAAAATTCATGAAAAAGGCCTTTTTGGCGCTACAAGTGGGGGTAACGCCATAAATCAATTTCGAGATTTTCGTATTCACAATTTCGATTAACTATTTTACAGACTATCATAAGATTGATCTATTTATATTGGAACGTTCGTCTCTATTGAATTCGAAATTTCGATCCTTCTGAATATTGATCGTTCGAATTTTCGATCCCCACCCGTGCTCGTGTAATCACGATTTTCAATGAGCATGCTCACTCGAAATTTACGGTGATAACTCGTAAAACGGAAAGAAGGACGATTGGCGGTGTAATTAGCTAACAAGGAACATCCCTCAGGTGACACCCTTCGATTTTACTGAAATTTGGATATGTTATAAAGCACCGAAAAGTAAGCGATACGTATTTTTTTTTATCGGCGGAAAAACGGTTCCAAGGGGTGAAACGAACCCTCGAAAATAGGGGTGTTTTTCGTTTTTCGTCGATAACGTTATCGTTCTCATCTCCAATGTATAGTGCAAAAAAAAATAAACATTGTTGCAATTTGAATGATTTTAATATCTCTTACCGTTAAAACGTTATCGACGAAAAACGAAAAACATCCCCATTTTTGAGGGTACGTTTCCGCCGTTAAAACCGTTTTTCCGCCGATTAAAAAAAATACGCATCGCTTACTTTTCGGTGCTTTATAAGATATCGAAATTTCAACCAAATCGAAGGGTGTCATCTGAAGGATGTTCCTTGTAAGACACGTGAGACAGGATTGTAGTATTCCGAATCTGTCATGAGACGTGGCAGACGGGAGCTCCGAAGTTTTCGAACCGCCCTACACACACTCAGCGTGTACAGTCAATATAGCGTCGGCATGTGCATTACCGATTGAACAAATAATCCGCTGTACCGGTCTAATGGATTCGACCTATCAATACCGGTGATTGAGTAATTAGTTGATCGACCGCAAGCCGCTCGAAGGGTGCGGCGGAAGGGAATTGGCGGAAGGGGAGAAGGTAACACAATAACATTATAATGGCTCATGAATACACACTCGTTGAACAGAAACGGGCCGAGTCAACGGATATACAGGGAACGTTGTGTCGGTGTTATTCTTGTGCTCCGTCTCCCTCTTTCTCTCCCTCTCCGCTCGCATTATACACTGAAAAAAAAATTCGTTCATCCAACCAAAATTCAGTTGGTTTAACAAAATGTATCTTTAAATACTTTCAACTTGATTTTTGATTGGCATAACAAACGTTTTGTTAATCTAACTGATAGTTTTAGTGTTGTGAACTGTAGCTTATTTAGCATGTCTGAGCAACTGTTAAAACAACAAAATTTCGAGACAACAAAATGCATTTTGCCCGTTCAACGATTTCTTTTTCTCAGTGTAATTATATTGATACATTGTTCATTTACTACGCTTGTCACACTGACTTTGCGCGTCCTTCTCCAACCGGTCTGCACAAGCTTAGGGCCCAAAAGACGTGTCGGTTTTCAATATTTTTTTCCGATGGGAGTATTTGGATGACAACTTCGGGATTTTACACATAATTTGTATTTAGGCTGGCTAAGATTGAGGTTTTTTTTCATTGAAAAATATTGATAAACAATGCAGTTATTAAAATTTAAAGAAAGCGCCGCTGGTGCTACGTGGCCAATCCGTCTTGTGCATCTGGCAACCAGGGTTATGTGAAATGAAAAAAAAAATTACTTTTAGTTTAATAATGAAACTTTCTTATGATTGGATACTTATTTTTATTTGGAAAACCACAAAATATAAAGCTGTAGAAAAAAAGTTGGTTTTCGACCAAAAAAATAACTTCAATCAATTGTTATTAATAAACAGCTAGACATGTAAAAAAAAAATCATGCGGTCCACATCGCAAAATTAGTCTGTCCGAATTCGAAGTGTATCGGACGAATCTATTTTAAGATACGACTTGCACCGTTTCGTCAAACATAGTTGTGAAAAACATGCGAAATTAAAAAAAAAGGTAAATCGCAGCGGGTTGGTTCGCCCGCAGTGAGCGATTCGACCCTTCACAAAAATCGTCATGACTCGCTCAATTTTTGGAAATTTCATCACATTTCTGTGGTAAATAAAAATTAAAATTCTCGGCTATAAAACTATGCAATACAAATATCGTATTCTTCAAATGTTAAACTCATGCAGACTCAATAATTGTTTCCTATACAATTGATATATATGTATATTAAATTAATATTAATATGTACATATTATTTTTATATATTAGGGTGGCACAATTTTTAACGCTATTTTTTTTCCTTTTCCTCGCCATCTAAATATTTGCTTTAAAGAAAAGAAAAACATTGTCGCGGAAGCTGCGCTGGTCAATAAATATTTAGAGGTCGCTGAAGCCACCCAAAAACTCGAATTTTCATCACAAAACCATTAATTTTTTTCGTCCACTTCTCACCCATGAATTTCACGTTTTTCAATTTTAACATTAACTTCGCGAAAGCTCTAACCGGCCAATGAATAATTATTCGTCGTCAAGAGCTTCGAAATTTCCAATTTTCTAATATTTTTTTACGCTTCTCACTCATAAATCTGGTGCTTTGTAAAATTTTCAAAACATTAATTCCTTTTTTCATTAGAAACAGATTTTTCAAATTTATCTCACACTTCTAACCCAAGAATCATAAGGACAAGGTCATGCAAGGTCAGCGACGAACACCTATTAAAATTAAATACAAATCTAAATATATCTGATCACTATCAAATGTTTGGTAGCGATCCAAGATATTTAGATTTGTATAATCGATACTGACCTTGAATGACCTTGAACGACATTGACCCCCGAATGTTTTTCATGCGGCTTGAGGTGCTCCACAAGATGGTCGCATTTGATGGCCTCCTTCACACCGTACAACTTTTGCCTGGAAAATTTTTTTGCGACGTCGATAACTACCGAGTCATTTCGGGTGGCAGAGATGAGAGGGACACCCTGTATACATATTCGGTAAAGGGTTATTATCAATCTATTCATCTATGCAAGGCTGGCTAATAGCACACTTGATTGTCTGAAGACGGTCCCCGAAGTCCAATGTCTACAAAATCACCCCCCCCCCCCCCCCCCCACACACACACACACACACACACACACACATATTCAAACAATCTATATCCACCATCGCCGTATATATCCTCCGTCCTGACTGTAGATCCTGTATCGTACTCGTTAAAGGGTTATTGCAGAGGGGCACGTTTCCGAAGCGGGTTGGCCCTTGTAGCGTTGGTTTCGCCATAGTTTCGTGGATAGTTACTACAAGCCACGAAGACAAGAGAACGACATCGACGACGAGGAAGGGACTTGGACGGCTACGACGAGGATACTGGGCTGGCAATAGGTACGATGGTGTTCCAGATGCGAATGGCAGCCGGCAAACAAGCAGCCATGCACACAGCAACAAAGCTTCTCCGCTTATATGGGGTGGCGGTTTAGCACCGAATGGAAGACGCGGTTACACCGTTTGACGATCTCTAAATATCCACACACACATACACACGCACGCACACACATAGAATCTTGGTCGATGTAAATCAGTATCAGAATTACGAGCCCCAGAATAATTATCGTGTACAAGGGATTCCGAATGAGGCAATTACAAAATACGAGCCGGATGCGACACCGGCACATTTGACAATCTCGAAAATTCTTTACAAAAATTACGGTCCTCAAAATTCGGCCCTCCGCGAAAGGAATACCTTAAGGCTTTCCTTAATTCCTTAAGGGGTTACCCCCACTTGCGATATTGAAAACGTCGATTTTTTTTATTGCATTTTTTTGAAGTATAAGTATCCGGCCCATACTTCTGTATGGGCCCGGAATAGATGACTCTATGTAAGTTTACAAAAAAAAATATTTTCTTCGTGTAAACTGAAATTGAAACTTTAAACGCGTTTTTCTCAAAATGGCATTTCTGAAGTCCGTGACCAAGATTACTCGAACACTAATGAACCGATCTTCTTGAAATTTTGCAGGCTTATTTAATACATCAAAATGTAGTCTTTAATAGTTCGATTTTTTTTTCGAAAAAAATGGCCGTTTTATAGCCAAAAAACGGCCGTTTTTTCGTTAAAATCGAACCATTAACTTTGACTGTCCGCCATTTTGTGAAAAATGAAAATTTTTTAAAATCCTTCGATTAAAGACTATTTTATACTTATATTTGACTAAATCCATCCGCATTTTTTTTTCAGATGATCCACTTCGCCGCAATGTTGGTCACCGCAAACCGTGTATATAAAAACATTATTTCATTGACGGCCATTTGCCACTAAACAATGTAATATTTTTCAATAAAAAAATTACTGAAAGTTCTTCAAGAGGTGTTCTTTAAGCTGGTATATTGATCGATTAAAAAAGTTTTGTAGTTTTCTTTAAAAAAAATCATGAAAAAGGCCTTTTTTTGCGCTACAAGGGGGGTAACGCCTTAAGGTATTCCTTCAAATTTCACCAGTGTGAACGCTGAAAATTTGGGTGATTTTCGGGAATTTTTTGGAAGAAAAGTACTCAATCAAATGTTTCGGACAATTAAGAATATATTTGGCTATATTTGACCTATATTACATTTTTTTTTCATAGAAAAATATTGAGATTCAAGCGACTTATTCGCTGACTTCGGAGACGCCAAAAAAAGTTCCTCCATTGCTGACACGATTCCGGCCGATTGAGTAGCTGAAACCGAAAAAGGAAAAAATGTCGTTAAACTGGAAGGTATTTCCTGTACAATGACGTAGGATTTTTTAAAAATATCAAAATCGAACAAAATGGCGTAGGTATGAAAAAAGTGTGTTTTCTTGCCTATAAAATGGTCGTTTTTTTCAATGCCGAATCGTCAATTTTCATCCAATCAAAAATATCCTACGTTATTGTAGAGTAAATATATTCAAGAGTACTCAGTTCAAATTTCAAGTCAATCGGATAATTGCTCTTTAAGTTACAATGTCAGCAAATTTGAAAAATCTCATTTCATATTCTTTAAAATATAAAAATCTTGAAAGTATAAATCTTGAAAGTATAAAAATCTCATCTCATATTCTTGGAAGTATAAACTATCGAAAAGGGCACACTGGTATAGCCCCTTAAGGACTTTCGGCAAAATTGACGAAATATTACCATTTTTTTCAAATTTATACAGAACATTCTTTGTCGTATACTGAATGCACTCGCCAAATTCTTAATCGTTCGTCTATATCGTTTCTATGAAATTTACAATTGAAAAAACACCGTGTAACACAGGGAGCCTACGCTCATCGCTGAATCGCAGTTTTACGAATAAAATAGTGTGAAAAAATGTTTAAAACGTTGTAAAAACTGTTAAATCACTCAGTACATTATAACAATTTCGTCATCAGTGTCATAATATACTCAGAGATTTGATAGTTTTTCATAACATTTTAAGGGCACAAATACCTTTAGGCGAGAAAAAAATTGCAGATTTTCATGATTTTTTTTCAAACGGAAAGATTTTTTCACCTTTCTGGGATTTAGGGTATGCTTTATTACTACTTTTGGCTGTTTCGCGGTATTTTTTACCGCAACCCGCGGCTTCTGAGCGGGTTGCGGCTTCTGAGCGGGTTGCGGCGGATGTTGTCAGACGGCGCGACACGTAGCATCGGCGGGATTAGTCTGAAAAAAAAACCAACGTCGATGTTCTTTCATTAACACTCGTACGCAGAATATGAACCAAGAAAAAGTGAGAGATGTTGAAAATCGATGAAATGGTACGCTTTGAGACAATAAGGTTGAATCTTCCGAAAAAAATGGCTAGGTTGCAATAAAAACAAAGGTTTTTTTGAATTTTCAAAAACATTTAGGTTCATGTTCTGGATAATAAGGGTAGAAAAAGTTATACCAAATTTCTTCAGAATCAGCCGATTGTATTTTAAACTATGCGTCACGCCAGTTTTGAAAATGCAGTTTAGAATATCGTGCCATACCTCCGCTATTTTTAAATATTAATAAACAAAAATCTTAAAGCTGAAAATACAAAGAAAATAGAAAACAGAAGAAAGAAAAATAGACAACAACCATCTTAAAGCTGAAAATAGTAATAAAACAAACCCTGAGTCTAAAAAATGGTGAAGAAATCTTTCTATTGTAAAAAAATCATGAATGTCAGCGAATTTTTTCCTCGCTTGAAGGTATCTCTTCCCTTAAACATTTGTTCACACTATTCCTTGCATAAAACTGCCATTCTGCAATGAGCATAAGCGTCTCCCTATGTTGAAAAGTATTTTTTCAATTGTAAATTCGACAAAAACGGTGTAGACGATCGACAAAAAATTGGAGGGTGCATTCAGTATGTGACAAGGAATTTAGTGTATAAAATTGAATCGAATGATAACATTTCGTCAATTGTCCCGAAATTCCTTAAGAGCTTAAACCTAGTTAAAAGTTTGGAAAATGTAAGTTTTTGGTTTTCGACGGATTCTCAAAGTGTAACAATTCAAAAATGTTCTCTGAAAATTTCAAGTCGATCCGTTCAAAATTGAGGGAGGTATGGACGTTCATAGGTAGGTTCCGCGAATGGGTAAACTTTTAACGCGTTTTTTTTTCTTTAGAATTGCTTTTTCAAAATCGGTGACCACGGTATTTAAAAAATTCCTGCACCGATGAATTTTTTCTTCGTTGCATAGTTTTTTTTTCATCATCGAAAATAGAACGTTTTTTCACCAAAAATCGATAATTTCGCCCTTTTTGTCAAAAATTTATGTTTTATCAAATTTCTGCACGAGCCATTGTATCTACGACATTTATACATTTTTGTTCAATTCATCAATCGTCAATGGTACTTAAAACTATACTCTTGGATGAAAAAATAAAAATTGAAACCCTGCACACCGTTTCCCCGACAAAATTGACGGAAATTCCTCTTTTTCCGGCAACGAGCTGGGCCTGTCACCCGTTAATACGCGACGAGCGTGAGCGGTTTGCCCGTGATGGGGAAGGGAATTAATGAATTTGGAAGATCTTTAATTGCAAAGGAAAAAAGAAGGTATATCTTCAATTGGTCGAGTTGATTGCGCAATCCGTGATGGTGGCATTTTTCGAGGGTCGCTTCGGAATACCGGGAACACTTGTACATGCCGGATACAGGGTGCTTCACAGCTATCGGTATTCCCTTGGTGAGCATATTGGGTGTGTCATTGCGAGCGAAACGCTTATTTTCAACCCTTCGACTGCACACTTCCGCCAGAAACCTCTGACTGCATATGGGATCAATCTGACCTCAGACGTACTTCACATTGTATTTCGGTGAATAAGCATTTTATTGTAATATTTTTTTTTGTATAGATGTTTTTGCTACTCAATGATTCTTATTTTATGGTCCAAAATTTATGTTTTAACAAAAAGAAAAATCAAGTGCCCAAACATTCGTTCAAAGTGTGAGGTGCGTTGAAAAATACGTACATGCATGAAAAAGATCATAATTTTTTTCAAAATGCAAAAAAAGATCCTTCGAGGTTTTTGAAAAAGGACGTCCGTAGATACAAAAAAAGACAGTATCGACTGTCTTTCCAAAAAGTATATTTATTCGGTAGTTTGAATTTGAGCATTTTCAGGATAGTGAAAAATGAAAAATAATCGACTTTTTCGGCAGATTGTTAAAAACGTATATTGTCTAATTTTTTTTACTTCAACGACTCATTGGTATTGACATTTGCCGCAATCGACGCAAACGTACATTCAGTGCTCGTTGCACATAGCCCTCCTGCATGACGGACATTCGCTTTTAGTTTTATGATCATTATTCTAAATACATCGATTATTATAGTAGCGCAATATAAAAAATATCTATGAGCAAAATTTGTTCACTTTCATCGCACTACTGCATAAACGGGGTCGACTCGACCCCAGGTCCTTTTTCGACAGTCACGGGCAGTCACGATACACGGGCAGCATGTAGGATTCCATCCGGGTGTCCGCCCACAGAGTAGGAGTGGGGGAACATTCAAGCGCCGCACCGCGGCCAAATAGATAACCCCGTTTTGCGATACAGTCAGTTGAAGACAAAAACGGGGTCAAAACGACCCAGTGTGCAGTCGAAGGGTTAAGGGTTTAGGCCACTCTAGACTTTTCGAAAAATCGATGTTTTTTAATGGTCCCCTAGGACCTCAAAAATGATGTCCCAAAAGATTATGGCCGGGGAAAATCTCTGAGTACTCGGTTTTCGAATTTTAGTACAAAGCCGCCTGGTCCGGGACTCAAAAATTCAAACGCGTTTATCTCAAAACTGTATTTTTCAAGTTGGCCGGAAACATCACTCAGACAATTTTTGAAATATTGAATATATCTTGAAAAATACTATGGAAAAATTGTCTATGGAAGTACGTAGAATTTTTTTTTATATTGCATAGTTCATTTGTTATAAACAATCATCTGACGATTTTTTAGGCAAATTTTTCACTTTCCACTTCAGAAGTGCGCCATTTTGCCAAAAATCAATATACCGAAAAAATCCTACGTACTTCTATAGCAGTTATTATATATAATCGAAAAAAATTCATTCTCATTATAATTAAAAAATTACAGGAGCTGTTTGTCCAGCCGTGGACCCTGGAAAAACAGAGACGTCATCGCAAAAACACTGCACAGCCGCCGTATTGAAATTAATCGCTTCAAAAAAATTATTGTATACAGTCACTGATATGCATGATAAATACCCGTTTTTGTAATCTCGATTTATTTTGCAGTTTTTCAAAAAAAAAATCACTGTCACAAAATCACAAAAATCGAATGTCATGTGTCAAATAATTATCAGCATCTTGTTGTATACGACATGTAGATCATAAAATCATTAAATTTGAAAGTCTCAGCAATTGTTCACTTTTTTTCAATTCCAACCAAAGCTATACGATATACGGTGTCTCTCCCCTAGTTGTGAATCACCCTGTATCTATACGACCAAGGGAACTTCCGTGGCGCAGAATTTGCGTCATGAGAGTTGTTCTCCATGGCTTTTGTCCGAACACAAGTGCAAATTGTTTATATATGGATATATATGCAGATATTGCGCGTCAATTTGTGCACGCCAAGGCAGCTCGAGTATTCTTTTTTTTTTGCAAATCGAGCGAAGTTCCAATCGTCACGCTCGGCATAGAAACATTGTCGATATGGGCTGTGATTGATAATTGAATCTGAAGGCTCCGGAACGCGCACGTCCTCCCTCGATCAATAAATTTCTTGATTAACTTTTTGCATTTTTATTTTCCTTTCGTATGTTTTTTTCCAATTCTTTTTTTTTCTCCATCTCGTCACGGCGTTTTTCACGTCATGTTTTTGGTTTTTTTTTTCAGCCAGAGACTATCAGCGTTATCGGAAAATTTGTGACGGATTTCAGTTCAACACTCTCGATGTGAATGAGCGCTTCGGTCGTTGGACAACGAGAATACTTTTCGAGTATTCTCTATAATCCTCATCCTGAAATATAAAATAAAATCTCATGTGAAAAATCGAATATTTGACTGAGTGACATTCCATGCTCTCGATTCAATGATTCAACAAAATCAATATTTTATTGTGAAACGAGTAGATGCGAAGGCTCCTTTCCATAAGCTGTATTCCGCGTGACAATATTGAGCACATATATATAAATTAGTGGAATATTGAACAGAAAAATTAATAGTAATAATAATGGTAGTAAAAAATAGAAAATCAGAAACATAATAACAAACAATATATGTGTATGATTGTTATTACGTTACTGAATTTTTCATTTTCATTGTTTTCATTTATTTTCTGTGTTTAATATTTCACTAATTTATTTGGCCTATGCATGAAAATTGATACGATAATGCACGCATTTTTACTTCCATTTTTCCTCGTGGCATTTTATTATCCCGATTTGTATATTTTTTCTATTATTATTCTTACATATCATCATCCAATATATATATTTAAATGTAATTAAATTAGTGAAATATTGCACACCAGATATAAATTTATATATATATATATATATATATATATATATATATATATATATATATATATAATTGTACCTACTTACATATATCTCTGATTCTTTTCGCTACTATTACACTAATTATGTAATTATTATTACGTCATAATCGTTATTATAATGATTGAATATGATAACGTTAATAATCATGTAATTTTTATAATTATTGTTATACGGGCTACTACTACTATTATAATTATTCGATAATTTGTTTAATCGAACAATCATTGATATTATCCTTATTGAATTTTACAGTCCATCGCAGTTGACTACTTTCCACACTAAAAATTCTCTTATTCAAACGCAGTTACTCACAAAACGTACAATTTGCGGTACGAGTCTAAAAAGAGAAAAGCAATATTTATGGCAGCCGTTCGGGCGTCGATACGTTAACAATAGTGAACAACCATACATACATATTCGAATATTCGCCTCCCTGAATACGGCATCGATAAGCTATGTTTCGCAGATGTCTTTCTGTTACGGAGTACATACGAGACCCGTGGGATTCTAATATGCAGAAATGGGCGATCGATAATGGCACGCGCGGTTCGGTCTCGAGAGTGCAGTCTGGCAATATAAATTCCGAATGAGAGTGTAATCTTTCACACGACCCTGGAAGAAAAATAACGTACGTACATACTTGGCGACGTGACATTTTATTATTATCGCCATGAGGGATTCGAAATTGTACAGACAGACATATTGATAATTGTTTGGATATTCGAATCTGGGAACAGTCTCGAGTGGTGCCGGTAACGACCGCGATTCCTTCAAGTTTCCGTTTTCGTCCTTCTCGTCGTCGCCCGCACTGTCACAGTAAATTATTCCACGTTTTTCGTCTTGCTCGCCTCGTTTCTTGGCGTGTCGTTTTTTGCTCCATGTATATATACATATACATAGGAAATTCCACGCCAATCCACGCCATTTTTGGTTTTTCTGATTTTATTTTGTTAGACTCCGAATACTCCGATATAATGAAAAAAAAATATTTTGAATCAAAAAAGAAAAATTTCGTTGAATTCAGCACAAATTAAAAATAAACCGTTTCAGGCCTG
>OX101794.1:29886591-29939091 GCA_944452715.1 Ophion slaviceki | reverse complement strand
TTTTCTCAAAATGGCATTATACTTCAAAAATACTTATATAATGGCATTTCAAAAATACTTATACAATGGCACTTCAAAAATACTTATAATGGCATTATACTTCAAAGATACTTATACTTCAAAAAAATGCAATAAAAAAAATCGATTTTTTCAAAATCGCAAGTGGGGGTAACCCCTTAAACAATTGAAAAGCTCTACGAAAGGCATGAAAAGAAAAAATGCGATGCAACTAAATACATCAACGAAGTAAATTTGCAAAAAAGACCCGGCAGTGTTTGTTGTGCTCGCTGTGAAAGAGGGAAAAAAACTGGAAAGGGAAAATCGAGCGTGTCCCAATTTGACCCGGGCTGTCGACGGGACATTACCCGCACAAGACTCATCGCTACGAGGATTCGCTGCGAAATCCAATTAAAGCCTATACCCCCGTTATTAGCGCACGCTTCGAAAAAGTTTTCGCGGCACTGCTCGTGACGTGTTGACAGATCATCGGAGAAGGATGCCCGCGAAACCTTCGCGGAATTCACGGATGGAATTTAATTTACAAATTCGCGAGGAATGGATCTCATTTCCGATGTCGTTTGGGGATATTAAGTGTTCTTTAATCGCACGATAAGACCATTTCTGTTTTTTCGATGGAATGTTGATTTGAATAATTTTTTTTCTCGTATTTTCCTTCTATTTATTGAGCGATTGGTACGGGGGGGTGAATTTTCCACCGATTTCCCGACAACTGTGTGCTTTTTGAGGTATACATTTCACGGAGGGCCGTATTTAGTGGGGGTATAAGGAGGGCCCTGAATCTTTGGTAAATTACAGTGGTCCTTAAGGGGTTACCCCCACTTGCGATTTTGGAAAAATCGATTTTTTTTATTGCATTTTTTTAAAGTATATTGAAGTATATTTGAAGCCCATACTTCTGTATGGGCCCGGAATAGATGACTCTATGTAAGTTTACAAAAAAAAATATTTTCTTCGTATAAACTGAAATTGAAACTTTAAACGCGTTTTTCTCAAAATGGCATTTCTGAAGTCGGTGACCAAGATTACTCGAACACTAATGAACCGATCTTCTTGAAATTTTGCAGGCTTATTTAATACATAAAAATGTAGTCTTTAATCGTTCGATTTTTTTCGAAAAAAAAATGGCCGTTTTATAGCCAAAAAACGGCCGTTTTTTTCGTTAAAATCGAACCATTAACTTTGACTGTCCGCCATTTTGTGAAAAAAAAAAAATATTTTTTAAAATCCTTCGATTAAAGACTAGTTTATACTTATATTTGACTAAATCCATCCGGATTTTTTTTTAGATGATCCACTTCGCCGAAATGTTGGTCACCGCAAACCGTGTATATAAAAACATTATTTCATTGACGGCCATTTGCCACTAAACAATGTAATATTTATCAATAAAAAAATTACTGAAAGTTCTTCAAGACGTGTTCTTTAAGATGGTGTATTGATCGATTAAAAAAGTTTTGTGGTTTTTTTTAATTCATGAAAAAGGCCTTTTTTGCGCTACAAGTGGGGGTACGCCTTAAGGAGCTACGTCTAGAGGCCCCGAAAAAAATGGTCGAATTCCGTTTTTTTTCTGGGAAACGGTTAGTGAAAAAAATACATTTTTAACACACAGGTACATATATTGAGAGCTTTAAAAAAAATACCAAAAAATACAGAAAAACAACCAAACCATGGCCGTAGGCAGATGATGAAATTTTGAGACCGAGTAAAATGTACTTTTCTATGGTCTTTCGAGTCCTTTACGAAAATATATACAGCGTATTCGTGTGACGAGTAGTATTCGCCAGGAAAAATTGAGCGTGCTGGATTTAAAATACAAATTCCATTTTGAGTACAGCAGAACGAAAATAATTGAATTTCGTTTGAGTGACTTGGAAAAATCGAGGTATCTGCCTACGTGCGACCCGTTTCGCGACTTCCATTCCGCCCTCGTATCGAGCATGAGTCTCTTCCCGTCAATTCACTCCGGGATTAAATCCACGCGCTCGCGAGGATGCTTTCGCGAGCATAGCGGGGCTCGAAAACTCGATCCTAACGTTACGCGTGTGTTACCCGATACGATTCATCAACCCAGCCCTCCGCGTTCCCCTCGAACATCCCGTCAGGTAGATTGTTCATCTCGGTGGAAAAAAAAAGGGAGAAGCCCGCTCGGTGGCTCACACTCCCTTTTGTCGTCGTCCTCGCCGTCGAAATTGAAGAAACGTTTTAATTGATCGCTCTGGCGATAATCAATCGATTCGATAACGGTGAATAATACTGATAAGTTAATCACGTGGGAACGATTTTTCTTCACTATTTTCGAGGGTTCTGCGTAAGATTGAAATTTAAAAAATACTATTTTTAAGGCATAGTTTTATAGCCTTAAGGGAATACACACCTAGGAGCCGGAAAAAGGTCATTTTTGTGAATTTTCTCAAGGAAAACTATTTGAACTTTCGGATTGGGTTTTAATCATCTAAAAGCATATACATTCAAAAATATGTTAAATTTTCTTTATTTAAAAATATCAAAATTATACAAGGACATTGTATGATCCTTGGAGCGTCGTAAAAAAATCTGCGTATACGGTACCCACTGGCGTTTCTTCAAAAATCATCTGAAAAGAAAAACCAAAAAGATTATTAAATTAGATACTATAATCTAGTACTTGTCACAGCCGATTTCGAAAATATCGATTTATGACAAAATGGCGGACATTTCAACATATATAGTGATTTTTGGGCCAAAAATTAGTCATTATTTTTCCTATAAAACAAAAACTAAGTAACGGAAAAAAAAATCCTTTGACAAGTACTAGATAATCGTGTATAAAATAACCACAAAAAACCTCAAGGCAATCGGATCATTGGTTTTCGAGAAATTTTGGGTACCGATTTGAAAAACGTGGTTTTGAGAAGTTTTTCATTCTATGAGCAGTTTATGAGCAGTTATAACGAAATTTTTCACTGAAAATTCATTTCTTAAGTTCAAATACCTACAACTTTTAAATAAAACAAAATTCTTCTAATTCCGTACATACTTCTCTAGATATCCTAATGTCGATTGACGAGAATTTTTGTTTTTTTGTTCTAGGTAAAAAAATTGTGGATGCTAAATGTCACACCGCGAAGCGCCTAAAAAAAGATAACAAAAGAAAATATTAGTAGTCGGCCATTTTGTACATCGAAAAAAAATATATGCATATTCTAACAGCTTGATATTCATACTCAATAGATGTGTAATTAATTTTATGAGTGAATCACTTTTTCACACGAAAAAAAAATTGTTAAATTCGCAGATGATTTTATACCCGTTAGTGTGGCCTAAGACCTTAAACTTTGTTTCTTTATCCCCGTTTTATTTTTGCTCGTGTGTTGCTATCAACGTGTGTTGTTTAGTCCAATGTGTGTAAATGTCCGTCTCGTACCTTGGTTCTACACGCTTTATGCGTGTTCGAATAAGCGTGTTATTGATGGGGACATCTACGAAGGTTCGTAACAATTTAATGCTGTAAAAATTGCACACTCACGTGTATAATTTTAACGCATTGCGTGTGTAATTGTAACGCATTGCGTGTCACTAAATGCATAAGTGTATAGAATCAACATGGCAACGCGTGTCTATGTTGATTCTGTGTTGTCCTTGTGGTCTATATTGTTCTATGTTGTCCATGGACAACGTGTCCTATGTTCTATGTTCTCCATGAACAACGTGTCCATGTTGTCTATGTTGTCTTAATTCTACATATTTTGAACACGCATCAAACACGCCTAGTTTCTGCAGTAGGATAAACTTCCGTAAAGCCCATACCCCCGAATAATTTAGATCTTCGTGTACTCATACATTTTTACTCACTGATCACGAACGTGATGGTGAAAATACCCGCAAATTTTATTTTCAAGATCAAAACTGAAAAAAAACGGGTTTTTTGTAGTTTTTCTATTTTAACAAATGTTGATCGTAGAGGAAAATATCTTCTGAGAAAGTTGTAGCCCTTCAAAAGACTGATAATTTATGTTCTATACAAATTTTGTCTAAAATCATTGTTTTCCAAGAAAAACGGGATAATACTCCAATAAGTTTATTTTGCTAAACTCCGTTAGTTTCGATATTATCTACTTACGCACTTAATTATCTACTAAGTTTGTTTTTCCTTCTTTTCTCTTTCGCCAATTTCTAATTTTTTCGTATATTGACTAAAATACAACAAAAGCAAAAACTAGAATAGAATACAAAAAAGAAAACAAATCCCGTGGTAAAGTGCGTAAGTAGATAACATCGAAACTAATAGAGTTTAGCAAAATATACTTATTGGAGTATTATCCCATTTTTCTTGGAAAATAACGGTTTTAGACGAAACTTGTATAAAACATAAAATATCAGTATTTTAATAGGCTAAAACTTTTGTAGACATTTTTTTTCTCTGAGATCAATACTTGTTAAAATAAAATATAAAAACTACAAAAAAAAAACCGTTTTTTTTAGTTTTGACCTTGAAAATAAAATTTTTGGCTATTTTCACTATCATATTCGTGATCAGGGAGTCAAAATACCTAAGGACACGAAGTTCTAAATTATTCGGAGGTGTGGGCTTTTCGGAAGTACACCTCTGTACCGTATGTATAAACTGTGTGTAAAATCCCATCCTCGTCTTCCCAATACTCTCGTCGGAAAAATAAATATTAAAAATCAGCCTGTTCTTTGGAGCCCAAGATTACACCGAACCGTGAACTTGAGGTTATTGGACGGTTGCAATATTTATCCTTGAGCCAGATCGAACTTATACGAGTGGTGCAGGACGCGCGAACAGAGCGACAAGAACGACGAGAAGTAAAACATTTGCTTCGCTATTCGTACGTAAAGAAAAAAAAGCAACATCCTTGCCTTCTCTCCCATAATTCTTGCAGGCCTTTCATTTCCATATCGTCGATCCCTTTTTTTTCCATCCGAATGCTCGTCGCACGGGAGAACGAAGTTTCCGGTTCGTTGAATCGGACCGGATATGGAGGCAAGCGCGGCAATGATTCGCGTACGCTGTTCTCCGTGCAACCGGAAGTGTCACCGTTAATATCCATACGTAAACGTACAGTGTGTGCGCGGATTCAGCGCGAATGTTTCTTCTCATATTTATATATATGTATCTACATACATACATACACACGTATATATATATATAAGTATATATATAGATATATAAGTGTGTGCATGTGTGCGTGTTCGCAGAGGTCTAGAACATCGCCAACGCTTATTCGGCCATCTCCGCACGGTTCGCTATCTCTTCCGAACAATTTGTTCGATACTCGCACCCGGCACTCGTTCTCTCGTCGCCAACGCATTGTAATCTGTGCAACGAGAGAAAACGCGACTACGAAGCACATTCGTTCGTATAACGGGCGCGGGAGAGCGGGTGATCTACATCGCATCGCACTGCGTCGACTGTGAGAAATTTAATAACTGGTTCAATGCGCGAAAATCACGCGACTGAAGTATTTACTCGTGGTTTCGGGGACGTAGCAACGACGCACACGAGTACCCATCGTGCAACGAATTTCGTTCGTTAGTAAGTTTCTTCTTTTTTGAGAATTTTTATCATGATATATTGAATTGAAAATGCTGCAGATTAAAAAACGTTAAATATATATATATATATATGTATGTATATATATATATATATATATATATATATATATATATATATATATATATGCACTGTGAGGAATTAACAAAATTAACGTTGTACCAGCGCCTTCACATACAGTGGCGTGCAAACGTTTCGGGCGAACCTTTTTTTCTCAGTTATTCGATAAAATATTTAATGCCTGAACCTATCTATCATTTCAAATATTTGAGGGAGATATGATATGCATAACAGCGTGGTATATTATTTTGTTTGTATGGTATATGATTTGTGTAGAGCGTCGAACGCGTTCGGTCAGTGTGCAAAAATATTGTGCCGCTGTCTCACCTTCTCCAGCCACACGGTTTGTTTACGTTTCCTTCCGCGCTTTCTTTCGCGTCAGTTTGAAACACAAAGAACCATGAAAAAATCAGTTCTATTCCTGCCGCAATGGCGAAACACACAACAATTGAGATCCGCGAAGTTGTGTTAAAACTATTTAAAAAAAGGAAAGAGTTCTCGTGATATTGCAAATACTCTATGTATTGGGAAAAGCACAGTAAACCATATTATTGCGAAATATAAATCAACAAATTCGTTGTGTGATAAAAGTCGAAGCGGTAGACCACGAAAAACTTCAAAACGCGCGGAAAAAATCATTAAAAGAAAGTGCGTCATAGATCCGCGAAAAAGTGCAAGTAGTAAAAGTAAAGTATAATTTCGCGAGAATTACGCAGTGAAAATCTTGCTGATATCAGTCGGAGTACGGTATCCCGACGTCTGAAGACTGTGGGATTGATTGGGCGCGTCGGCGTAAAGAAACCACTCAACAGCACAAAGAATAAGAAGGCTAGATTGAATTTTGCCAAAAAATATCAACATTGGACAGTATCGAATTGGCCGAAAGTTCTTTTTTCCGACGAATCCAAATTTCAATTGTTCGGAAGTGATGGTCGCAAGTACGTAAGACGTCCAGCAGGTATCAGATACGATGTACGATATGAAATTCCAACTGTAAAACACGGTGGCGGAAATGTTAAAGTTTGGGGAGCATTTTCTGATAACGGTATTGGTCCGCTAATAGAAATCCAAGGCAATATGGACGCTATAATGTATCGAAATATATTGCAAGACCATATGCTCCCATTTGCAAAGAAAAATATACCGAATGGGTGGATATTTCAACACGACAATGATCCCAAACATGCTTCGCGTCTTGTGAAGAATTTTCTTGAAAGCCGAAAAGTGCGCCTTCTCGACTGGCCCTCGCAGTCACCGGATTTAAACCCGATTGAACATTTGGGGCAAGAGTGATATTACTGTTTATACCACATTTTTTTAAATATCAAGCATCTCGACGCCAATTATAAGTGTCATCACTCGTTTGTATTTCCCGCTCCATCGTATTTCTATGCAATATCCACGAAAAATAGGGTGGCCCGAAACTTTTGCACGCTACTGTATTTCAACAAATTTTATATCTGTAGATTCATATATTTTTATATACACATATATGAAAACAGGGGTGAAGTTCCGAAAAGCTCCGACCTCTGATCGAGAACCCAAAAATCCTTTTAGGCGATCTCTTAGAATATCAAAAGGAAGGTCTGTGCAAAATTTCAGCTCGATCAGAGGGCGGAACTTTTCGGAACCTAATCCGAAAACAGTACATACTACTAAATACTTATCATGCATATAGATAACTCTTTAAAAACTTTTCGAAAGTTACAAGAGCACGCCAAGTCACAAAAAAATCCCCTCGAAAACATTGATGCTTGGGTTTGTTTACAAAAAATGCTAGTTTACTTTAAAAAAATTATTGTTAATTTCAATTCAAACAATCTTTTATAATATTTTTGTCATTAATTTTAGAAAACAGCCAAGTACAATGTACGTACTATGCAAGTGCACAAGAAATTATCAAGCCTTGGAAATAATCTTACTGGGAATGTTTTATTTTTATTCAAATACTTTTTTTCTTCTTTTTCTTATCATATATATATATATATATATATATATATATATTGTGACGGGCGATAATTCTCTAACCACGAGAACGAGAACTCAAAACGGGATCTGGTGCGGGAGACCGTCACCTTCGGCCGTTCCTCCCGTGCGCGTGCATCCGCGACCCGGGGCGCCAGAGAATTTTATTTCGCCGGATTTCTCAACCGGACTAAACTGGGGTCGGGGTGATCAAACCCGACCCGCCAGGCGGAGGCTGGAGCCCTCCTAGATTTTTGTTTCCCCCGGAATCTTAACCGGGTTCGGAGACTGGAGCTCTCCTCGGTTTTTTTGTCGCCGGAACCGTCTAACCGGACTAACCTGGATGCACTGGCGCGGGGGAGGACGGTTGCGGTACTGCACGGCCGCTCAGGCTGTGGAATGTGGTAGAGGGGTCGGGATTCACCGGGAGTAGCGTGGACGATCACGGGATCTGTCACTTTCGCGACACCGGTAACGTCACTAACAAAACACAATTAGGTTTTTTGTTGTGGTGCGGGAGCCGGTGGATTAACCACCCGGGATCTGGTTACGTCAACGCACTCAACGCGAACACGAAAGCGGAGGGAGACGTCGTACGCGCGGGAGCGAGAAGGCACGACGACGTGTCTCTAGAACGGGAACTACGGCGCGACGTCACGGGCGCGAGAGAGACACGACCGGTCTCTCGATCGCGAAGCTCGTGGCTCGCCGTCCCATCGACAACTGTCACGAGAACGTCAAATTCGGAATCAGGCGCACTTCGGGAGACTCTACTGTCTCACCTGAAAATTCCTAATTTTCTCTACCTCGCGCGACCAAGACCGGCGCGCGAGGGATTATTCGAGAGCGAGATAGAGCGCGTTAACAGAAAAACTGTCAACACGCTCGCGGGATCCAACCGTGCGAAATCGCCGGTTCAAGCGAAAACTTATCTCTTACGCCAGAATCGAGAGCTGAAATATTATCGAAATAATATTTTAATTCGGTAGCCGTCATCTCTGCCCGAGTTACCTCGAGATCGGATCGGGAACATACCGGGTGACTCTCTCCAACGGTAGCGATGAGACTCTCTGGGATCGCATCCCCGGGCCATCGTGTGAGAGCAGGCAATGCTTCTTTTCAGAAGCGCGGCGCGAAAAGCTCCAGCTTCCGCCCGTAACGCAAACGGCCCGCTCTCCAACACGATGCACCACATCGTGGGGCGCCGGCATCTCAGCCGGGCGTGCGCCGATTCCCCAGAGCGGTCTCGTTGGCGGCTTCCCTCGGTCGGGATTGCTCGATACGTTGAGCGCCACGCCACTCGACCGAGTTCTGCCCGCCAACTAAACGGAAACGGGATCGACAACGATAACAAAACAAATAAAAAAAACGGGACACAAGGGGAGAAAGACCCTTAACACGCGTCACGGTAGCGACTCGGGCCTATGCACGTAAACCACGTGATCGGTAGCCGCTCTTGTGACGCGGTTTCAAAGAAATCACGTCACAACTCCCCACCCCTTAAGGGTGGTTACGATCAGGGAACAACGTGATCTCTGCTAAGCAGGAGCCGTAGCTGAAATACACACGGTAGCAATACCTGCCCTTCCCTGTTGCAGTCGGTAGCTTGAGCGGTGGGAAGGACCGAGACCTACTGCGGGAGCCGAGCACCCGCAGCGCGAGAAATATAACCAGAACACCAACCAATTGATCGTATTCGATAGCAAAACTTTATCTCTCCCGTTACAGTCGGTAGCCTTAAGGTGGGAGAGATCGAGATCTACCGCGGGCGACCAATCGCCTCACAGCACGAGAAACAAAAAAAAAAATCGCACAGCAAAAAAAAAACAACAAAAAAGAGTTTTTGCGTAAACGATAGCATAGTCGTCTCTTCCCGTTACAATTCGGTAGCTATAATATGGGGAAGAGACCGAGATCTGCCGCGGACGAATAGCCGCCCCGCGACGCGAGAAATTTTGCAGTGAGCAAATCGAGATCACACTTACCACCACCAGGGACGGACAAAACCAATCGGAACGGGCTTACCATTCGGCCGTAGCGTCCTCGTCTGGGTGGTGGCTCCGGGATCTTGCGAGAACCGCTCCAACCTGACCCCACCTCTTCCGGTGAAGATGGTGCCGGGAACCCGAGTCAATCCGTGGCGACTCGCGGGAACGGTGAGGCGTCGCAGCCACTGCGAACGCCACGACTGGGGGGGGTCGGGCTAGCACGACGGGGATCCATCGTTATGCTGCCCTTTTCCCCGCGAACTATGGGCCAGAGGCCCCCCCTCACGGGAACTGTGAGGCTTTATCGCTTCACGCAGGGCTCTGGGCCGGAGGCCCAGATTGCGGGAGTTGTACGGCGCGGTTGCCTCATGCAAGAGTTATGGGCCAGAGACCCATATTGCGGGAGCTGTGAAGGTGTTGCCACCTCACGCGAGAACTATGGGCCAGAGGCCCATTTTGCGGGAGCCGTGAAGGTGTTGCCACCTCACGCGAGAACTATGGGCCAGAGGCCCATTTTGCGGGAGCTGTGAAGGTGTTGCCACCTCACGCGAGAACTATGGGCCTGAGGCCCATATTGCGGGAGCTGTGAAGGTGTTGCCACCTCACGCGAGAACTATGGGCCAGAGGCCCATTTGGCGGGAGCCGTGAAGGTGTTGCCACCTCACGCGAGAACTATGGGCCTGAGGCCCATATTGCGGGAGCTGTGAAGGTGTTGCCACCTCACGCGAGAACTATGGGCCAGAGGCCCATTTTGCGGGAACCGTGCAGGTGTTGCCACCTCACGCGAGAACTATGGGCCAGAGGCCCATATTGCGGGAGCTGTGAAGGTGTTGCCACCTCACGAGAGAACTATGGGCCAGAGGCCCATTTTGCGGGAGCTGTGAAGGTGTTGCCACCTCACGCGAGAACTATGGGCCAGAGGCCCATTTTGGCGGGAGCTGTGAAGGTGTTGCCACCTCACGCGAGAACTATGGGCCAGAGGCCCATTTTGCGGGAGCTGTGAAGGTGTTGCCACCTCACGCGAGATCTATGGGCCAGAGGCCCATTTTGCGGGAACCGTGCAGGTGTTGCCACCTCACGCGAGAACTATGGGCCGGGGGCTCGCCGGGGCCCGCTTAGGTGCGCGGGGTGTTCCGCGCGCCTCGGCTACCCCTGCGTCGCCTCCGGGCTTTTTGACCCGAAGGTCCGGGAACCGGGTCAGCGGCCATCTCCGGCACGGGAGTTGGCGGCGGGGGTCGCGCCTTGCGGGCCTCCGCTTGCGCGACTCGCATCCCCTTCAACTCCTCCCGCGGGACGTTGCGGCCTGCCTGCGGGACATACGGCCCCTCCTGCCGCCAGTCCCCGCTGCAGTGCGGGCACGTTCGCAAGGTTTTCCCCTTGCGTCCGCACCTGCGGCAGAAGGTCTTGGTGGGGGGTCCGAGCGGGCAGTTGCTGTAACGATGACCTACTTTGCCACAGCTATAACATGCCCGGTCGAGAGCAATACCCCGCTGACGGTGGGGTCCGCCACCCGGAGGTCGGCGATCGGCGGCCGGGGTTGGCCCTCGAGCCTTCCCCGAAGCCACCGGACCAGCGTTAGCGGGGGTCGGGAGCTTACGGACCCCTTTGGGACGGGGGCCCCCGGGAGCCACCGGAGCCGGGGAGCTCGCCGGCTGCGCGGCCCGCCCGGGACTCAGGGCATCCTGGGCTAACTCGCGGATGACCTTTATAAGGTCCTCCGCGGAGTCGCCCTCCAGACACTCAGTGTCCCGGAGCGTCGCCGCACAGGCCCGCAAGAGCTCCACAGGCCCGTACGTGCTCGGGACCCATGGCGCGGGCGGTGGCGACGTGATCGTCGGCTTCGGGAACGGGGCGTCTAGGCGGGCCAAATCCTCGGACCAAGGTCCGGACGCCTCCTCCATGGCGCCGCCGTCATCCTCCTCCTCCAACAATACCACCTCCCGGTCCGGGGTGGTCGAGTCGGATGCCATCTCGGTAACCTGCGAATACAAAAAAATATATTAGCCCGGAATCACGGGGTCCGATAGAGTTTGAGGTCCTGCACGGAAACCTTCCCCTTCGATCGCCCATCGAGATCGGATAGCTCGTAAACTACCCGCGAGAGCTGCTTCGAGATCAGAAAGGGCCCCTCAAAAGGGGGCTCGAGAGCCGCTGTCACTCGCTTGGCTGCGGACGAGAGCCGATGCGCCCGGCGCAGTACGAGATCACCAACCTGGAACGTACGATCCTGACGGTGGAGATTGTACTGTTCCGATTGTCTACGGAACGCTTCATCGAGAGCGTGCGTGAAGGCTGTCCTTAGCGTATCGAGACGAGCCATACGCCTCACCCACTCCTCGGGAGGACGTGGGGTGATTTCGGGATCCCCCTCGGCCCCCCGGCGCAGCGATATCGCTGGCGCAGGTTCGCGGCCGAAGTTGGCGAACGCAGGCGTAGCCTGTAGAGAGCTATGATGCGCCGTGTTATACGCAAACCGGAACTCATGCAGGTGCGCGTCCCATTCCCGATGATTACCATCCAGGAAGGCGCGAATCATGGTTTTCACCACGCGATTCACCCGCTCGGTAGGATTGACTTGGGGATGGTATGGCGGCGTAGTGCTATGCCGCATCCCCACGCGCTCAGTCAACTCGCGTATGTCGCGGTTGACGAACTCGGTGCCATTATCCGTGATCAAGACCTTGGGCGCCCCCCAGCGGGCGACGACCAGGTCATCGAGAGCTTTCGCGATCGCTTTTCCATTCGCCCTGCGAAGGGGCTGGACCTCTATCCATTTAGTATAGAGATCTTGGATCACGAGAACGTAGGCATGGCCGGATCGCCCAGGGGTGATCGGTCCCATGATGTCGGTAGCTACGGTCGTCCAGGGCTCCTCGACAATGCGATGACCCATGAGACCGGCGGGAGCTTGCTGCTCGACTTTGCAGCGCTGGCAGGTGTCACACTTCCGCACGTGAGCTACGACGTCTTTAAAAAGACCAGGCCAGAAATAGGTGATCGCCAAACGTCGGTACGTTTTGTCGACCCCCAAGTGGCCTGCTTGCGGTAGCGAATGGCACTCACTGAGAGCGCGCCGCCGGAGCTCGCGAGGAAGTACGAGCTTCCACGCGTCGAGATCCTCAAACTCGAGATCCGCTAAGTGGGAGGGTCGATGGTAATACAGCCGGCCCTCGACCAACTTCCAATCCGGGAACTTATCCGGGATTCGTTCGACGTCGCGAACCCGGCGACGGTACCATTGGTCCCGAGTGTCTTGGATACACGCTAGGGTGTCATCCCGACCTTCAGGGATCCTCGAGAGCGCGTCGGGAACATGGTGCAGCGCGCCTTTTCGATGGATAATGTTGAAGCTGTATTCCAGCAACTCCAATGCCCATCGGGCTAGCCGACCAGTGGGGTTCTTCAGGTTGTGTAACCACCTGAGGCTGCTGTGATCAGTGATCACAGTGAAGCTGTAACCCTCTAGGTAGCAACGGAATTTCCGTATCGACCAGAGCACGGCGAGGCACTCCTGCTCCGTTACGGAATATTTCCGTTCCGGGGCGGTGAGAGCGCGGCTCGCGTAAGCGATAACCCTCTCGTGCCCCTCGATCACTTGCGTGAGAACGGCACCGAGACCCACTCCGCTAGCATCGGTCTGTAGCGTGAACGGGAGCGAGAAGTCGGGGCATGCGAGCGTCGGTGCGCTCGTCAAGCACCGCTTCAGCTGGTCGAGAGCACCTTGCTGTTCGGGATCCCATCGCCACCCGACGTCCTTTTTAGTAAGGCGAGTCAGGGGTTCGGCGATGGTCGCGAATTCCGGTATGAAGCGACGGTACCATGACGCCATGCCAAGGAACCGACGCAATTGCCGGAGATTTCGCGGGGCGGGATAATCGAGCACGGGAGCCAGTTTCTCGGGATCGATCTCAAGGCCTTGGTTGTTTACCAGGAAGCCGAGATAGCGAACTTGGGAGCGGCAAAACTCGCTTTTTTCGCGATTGATTGCCAGCCCCGCCTCCGAGATCTTGTCGAGAACCCTCCGAAGCCACACTAGGTGTTCTTCGAAGGTCCTGGTGACAATGATAATGTCATCCAGGTAAACGAAAACGTGTGGGTACATTTCCACACCGATAAGCCGGTCCAGCATTCGCTGGAACGTTGCGGGAGCATTCGTTAAGCCATAAGGCATTCGCTTGAACTGGAACAAGCCTCTGCCTGGCACAACGAAAGCGGTAACCTCACGGGAAGCGGGATCCATTGGGACTTGCCAATACGCCTGACTCAGATCCAGAGTCGAGATGTAATTGGCCTGTCTCAATTCGTCGAGAATACCAGTCATGTTCGGGATGGGGTAGGCATCCTTCTTCGTGACTGCGTTAACCCTTCGGTAATCGATGCAAAAACGGTATTTACCGTTCGGTTTTTTAACCATAACGACCGGGCTAGCCCAGTCGCTACTTGACGGTTCGATTACGTCAGTCGAGAGCATCCGATCCACCTCCGCCCATATTATGTCGCGGATGACCGGAGTAACGGGATATGGCCGCTGCTTCACCGGGGGGCTGTCCCCCACGTCGATGCTGTGAGCAACGAGCGAGGTGACTGCCGACTCAGCCGGGGTTTGCGGTACGTGAACATTGAGGAGCTCGTCGAGACGAGTCGCCTCATCGGGATCCGGTGAGCACAACCCACAGCACGTAGTGATGCGGGGGGTGCCGACCTCCGGGGTGAAGGTGTACAGGGTCTCTGGTGCGTCGCGAAACCACCAGGACTCACTGTAGAAATCCACCACCATCCGGGCTGCCCGCAAGCTATCTAACCCTAGGATTAGATCCTCCGAGAGCGAGTGCAGATGGTGCGCGAGAACCATGACCGGACGGCCATTTAAGATCAAAGGCACTCGGGAAGCCAGGTGCACAGTCTCGACCTGACCATTCGCAACCACGACGGACCGCGGTGGGATCTTGATCGCCTCTGTGCCGAGAGCTGCTACCCATTCGCTGAGAATGGGGCCGATAAAGGTCTTGGTCGCGCCAGAGTCCACGAGAGCTGGGACGGGTTTCCCGCCTAAAAGCGGTTCCACCCGGAACGCAATAGCGCTCTGGTCGGAAGCCGAATTTACGACAACCTCCTCGAGAGAGGGGTCCTCTCCTGGGAGGGTCGTAACGGTAGCTGTTCGACTTCGTAGCTGTCGCCTACGCCTTTTCTTGCGTCCGGTAGCCTGTTGCCGTGGCGTCGCTACACGGGAACCTTTCGAGAAATTCATGTCGCCGAGGTCCGTCTCGGGAGGCAGAGGAGACTTTCTCACTCGCCTCCTCGCCCGTTTCCCCGGTTGCAGAAGGGGCAGCGGGTCGTGGACGTGCCTGACAGACCGCAACGGTAGCAGAAGCGACGGCGGGGATCAGTGCATTCTCGATGCTGATGCCCCGTCTTGCCGCAGTTCCAGCAACTGGGCCCGTCGGACTTCTCGGTAGCTGGGGTGGCCGTTACAGGGCCACTCGGTAACGGGGAGGGGGTTTTATCCGCCCTATCCCTCGGGATCTTACCCTTCGGCGCCTTCGAGAACGATCGGCGCGCCGGCGGAGGTCGCGAGGGACTCTGCTCGCGCGCGCCTGCTACGGAACCTGCAGCTCGCTTGTTGCGTGGGGGCAACAATGCTTCGAGCAGCTCGGGGTTTTCCTCCTCGCAAGAGGAGGACCCTTCGGGAACCACTGCGATCGGGTCCTGCATGAGGTGCAGCCCGGGGCGGCGGGATACGCGCGGCGCCTGCCGCGGTTCGCGGTATGCGTACGCCGGGCAGAGGGAGGCCTCTGGCTTCGGCGGCACGCGTCGCGTGCTCATGCTCTTCAGGATTTGCTCCTGACGAGCGGCGGCACGCTCGAGATCCTTCATCGCCCAGTGGTCCTGCAACGGAATCACCAGGCGGTAGGACGGGAGCATATTGCGGTGCGCGTAGCGCACCTGTTCCCGCTCCGTCCAAGCTGGATCCAGACGGGAGAACAGGCCGCTCATGCAGCTCAAATATACGAGAGCGGACTCGGACTCGCCTTGGGTCCGGCACGAGATCTCCTCGCGCAAGGCGATCTGGTAGTCGGGGTCAGCGAAGCGTTCGCGAAACGCGGCTTTCGCGACCGGCCAACTCGACAACGTGCCTCGGGCTTGGCGGTACCAAATCCGCGCGATGCCCTTGAGGCAGAACGAGAGCGTTTGGAGCAGGTCCTCGTCGTGAATACGAGCTAGGACGCGCCCTTCGTCGATGAGGGAGAGAAAGTCCTCTACATCCTCACCCTGACGGCCCGAGAACGTGGCCTCCCATCGGCGTACCTCTGGGAGGACTCGGTGAGGAGATAAAAACCTCCTAACCCGACGCGGGATCCGCTCGTCGCTTGACGACTCGAGATCGCTCCGGTTCAGAGTGACGACCCTACGACCTGGTCCGGTAGGCCGGGGTCTCTCGTCACCTCGGGAACCCGGGGTGGTCGAGGGGAAACCCCCCGTCAACCTCACTGAGGAGCGTCGGTCCCTGTCGGCGACAGACACCGGGTCGCTCCACCAGGAGCTTCGGGGCCGGGCTGGGCGTCGTACGTCGTCCGCCCGGGTCCGATCCATCCGGATCGGTCGTTCCACGGTGCGCACCTGTGGACCCAGTATCAGGTCCCCGATCGGGATCACGTCATCCGCTGAATCATCAGCGGGGTCCGAGAGCTGTGGCGGGACCTTCGGTATCGCACCTCCGGTTGCCATGGGGATGGCCTTCGGAGACCCGGAGGGCGTCGACGTACCGACCGAGAACGGGATCTAGGGGGGCTTGACTCCCCTTTCCGTGGAGACAATCCGACGGGGCGAGAACACGGGAAAATTTCTTTAAAAAAAAACAACAAAACAAAAAAAAATTTTAAGAATGAAATATCTTCCCCCGATCCGAATATTTCGGATCGTCGGGATCGGGGAATTGATTTCCCCTCGTCGGACGAATGCGACGGAACGAGAGCGAGGAGAAATTTTATTCCAAAAATTTTTTTTTGTTTTGTTGTTTTTTTTTAAAGAAATTTTTCTTCACGTTTTCTTCAAAATTTTCTTCCCGTCACAAATGGCCCCACGTTGGGCGCCATTTGTGACGGGCGATAATTCTCTAACCACGAGAACGAGAACTCAAAACGGGATCTGGTGCGGGAGACCGTCACCTTCGGCCGTTCCTCCCGTGCGCGTGCATCCGCGACCCGGGGCGCCAGAGAATTTTATTTCGCCGGATTTCTCAACCGGACTAAACTGGGGTCGGGGTGATCAAACCCGACCCGCCAGGCGGAGGCTGGAGCCCTCCTAGATTTTTGTTTCCCCCGGAATCTTAACCGGGTTCGGAGACTGGAGCTCTCCTCGGTTTTTTTGTCGCCGGAACCGTCTAACCGGACTAACCTGGATGCACTGGCGCGGGGGAGGACGGTTGCGGTACTGCACGGCCGCTCAGGCTGTGGAATGTGGTAGAGGGGTCGGGATTCACCGGGAGTAGCGTGGACGATCACGGGATCTGTCACTTTCGCGACACCGGTAACGTCACTAACAAAACACAATTAGGTTTTTTGTTGTGGTGCGGGAGCCGGTGGATTAACCACCCGGGATCTGGTTACGTCAACGCACTCAACGCGAACACGAAAGCGGAGGGAGACGTCGTACGCGCGGGAGCGAGAAGGCACGACGACGTGTCTCTAGAACGGGAACTACGGCGCGACGTCACGGGCGCGAGAGAGACACGACCGGTCTCTCGATCGCGAAGCTCGTGGCTCGCCGTCCCATCGACAACTGTCACGAGAACGTCAAATTCGGAATCAGGCGCACTTCGGGAGACTCTACTGTCTCACCTGAAAATTCCTAATTTTCTCTACCTCGCGCGACCAAGACCGGCGCGCGAGGGATTATTCGAGAGCGAGATAGAGCGCGTTAACAGAAAAACTGTCAACACGCTCGCGGGATCCAACCGTGCGAAATCGCCGGTTCAAGCGAAAACTTATCTCTTACGCCAGAATCGAGAGCTGAAATATTATCGAAATAATATTTTAATTCGGTAGCCGTCATCTCTGCCCGAGTTACCTCGAGATCGGATCGGGAACATACCGGGTGACTCTCTCCAACGGTAGCGATGAGACTCTCTGGGATCGCATCCCCGGGCCATCGTGTGAGAGCAGGCAATGCTTCTTTTCAGAAGCGCGGCGCGAAAAGCTCCAGCTTCCGCCCGTAACGCAAACGGCCCGCTCTCCAACACGATGCACCACATCGTGGGGCGCCGGCATCTCAGCCGGGCGTGCGCCGATTCCCCAGAGCGGTCTCGTTGGCGGCTTCCCTCGGTCGGGATTGCTCGATACGTTGAGCGCCACGCCACTCGACCGAGTTCTGCCCGCCAACTAAACGGAAACGGGATCGACAACGATAACAAAACAAATAAAAAAAACGGGACACAAGGGGAGAAAGACCCTTAACACGCGTCACGGTAGCGACTCGGGCCTATGCACGTAAACCACGTGATCGGTAGCCGCTCTTGTGACGCGGTTTCAAAGAAATCACGTCACAATATATATATATATATATAGCTCGCGAGATTAATTTAAAAATTGTAAAGCGTCAAATTCATGGATGAGAAGTGGACGAAAGAATAAACGATTGTTTAATGAAAATTTGAATGTTTGGGAGGCTTGAGCGATCTCTAAAGATTTAGCTCTTGCCGGCAATGAATTTTTAGTGGTCACCCTGTTCTGTGAACACCCTGAGCTGTGAAGAACTAGTAAGGAAATAGATAACATTGTACTTCCGCCCTTACGTATATAAAAACCGATAGGTCTACATGTATATTTTAATTCGAAAATATTTACACCGTCAAGCTCCTTCCACTACAAATGCATACAAATTTACATTTTTTAAAATTTTTCAATCCCGTCCTTCTCTTAGTAAGACTGATACTAGAAAACTAAAAAAAAAGTAAAGAAATTGGCCGTGTCAACATTCCCGTTGGAACTTGAGCCCGGTGCTTTTTTTTAAATCGGATATACGATTCTATTCTGTGTACACTGCTTTGTTCCCAGCACAATAATTCATTTATCGCCGGTACAATAATTCTTGTTCTTCATTTGCTATACTCGTCGAAAGTATTCAGACTAATGTGCATGCATACACACACACACACACACACACACACACACACACACACACACACACACACACACACACACACACACACACACACACACACACACACACACACACACACACACACACACACACACACACACACACACACACACACACACACACACACACACACACACACACACACACACACACACACACACACACACACACACACACACACACACACACACACACACACACACACACACACACACACACACACACACACACACACACACACACACACACACACACACACACACACACACACACACACACACACACACACACACACACACACACACACACACACACACACACACACACACACACACACACACACACACACACACACACACACACACACACACACACACACACACACACACACACACACACACACACACACACACACACACACACACACACACACACACACACACACACACACACACACACACACACACACACACACACACACACACACACACACACACACACACACACACACACACACACACACACACACACACACACACACACACACACACACACACACACACACACACACACACACACACACACACACACACACACACACACACACACACACACACACACACACACACACACACACACACACACACACACACACACACACACACACACACACACACACACACACACACACACACACACACACACACACACACACACACACACACACACACACACACACACACACACACACACACACACACACACACACACACACACACACACACACACACACACACACACACACACACACACACACACACACACACACACACACACACACACACACACACACACACACACACACACACACACACACACACACACACACACACACACACACACACACACACACACACACACACACACACACACACACACACACACACACACACACACACACACACACACACACACACACACACACACACACACACACACACACACACACACACACACACACACACACACACACACACACACACACACACACACACACACACACACACACACACACACACACACACACACACACACACACACACACACACACACACACACACACACACACACACACACACACACACACACACACACACACACACACACACACACACACACACACACACACACACACACACACACACACACACACACACACACACACACACACACACACACACACACACACACACACACACACACACACACACACACACACACACACACACACACACACACACACACACACACACACACACACACACACACACACACACACACACACACACACACACACACACACACACACACACACACACACACACACACACACACACACACACACACACACACACACACACACACACACACACACACACACACACACACACACACACACACACACACACACACACACACACACACACACACACACACACACACACACACACACACACACACACACACACACACACACACACACACACACACACACACACACACACACACACACACACACACACACACACACACACACACACACACACACACACACACACACACACACACACTTACACACACACACACACACACACACACACACACACACACATACATGCATATATATAGGAATCGCGGCGATACGGCGCAGCAACTTGTCGCATAAATTACAGGTGTAATGGAAGTTTGCAAATGACTTTGTACGTGCTCTACGTATTCATGTCTATATATACATATATGTATGTATGGGTGTATGTAGGGTGAGATTATACCGGATATGCTGACGTGGCGAGCACTTTCGAAATTGGCCGCGGTGCACTTCGTCGAGATATTTACACGGCCGCACGCCGCGACCAAGGATCGAATCACATTGCAATTATCGAAAAAGGGCACAGGGAATATGCACGCCCACGCACAAGACTTTATTTATATGCGAAACGTATCAACGCAACGATTCATCGATTCTGTCCTTCGCGCATTTCTTTAGACCAATCGAACGAAAAAGGCGGAAACAGCCGATAAGGAGCCGTCCCTATATTTCGTCACCGATTTTTGCTGATCTTTAAGGGGTTACCCCTACTTGCAATTTTGAAAAAATCGATTTTTTTATTGCATTTTTTTGAAGTATAAGTATCCGGGCCCATACTTCTGTATGGGCCCGGAATAGATGACTCTATGTAAGTTTACAACAAAAAATATTTTCTTCGTGTAAACTGAAATTGAAACTTTAAACACGTTTTTCTCAAAATGGCATTTTTGAAGTCGGTGACCAAGATTACTCGAACACTAATGAACCGATCTTCTTGAAATTTGGCAGGCTTATTTAATACATAACAATGTAGTCTTTAATCGTTCGATTTTTTTTTCGAAAAAAAAGGCCGTTTTATAGCCAAAAAACGGCCGTTTTTTTCGTTAAAATCGAACCATTAACTTTGACTGTCCGCCATTTTGTGAAAAATGAATATTTTTTAAAATCCTTCGATTAAAGACTAGTTTATACTTATATTTAACTAAATCTATCCGCATTTTTTTTCAGATGATCCACTTCGCCGCAATGTTGGTCACCGCAAACCGTGTATATAAAAACATTATTTCATTGACGGTCATTTGCCACTAAACAATGTAATATTTTGCAATAAAAAAATTACTGAAAGTTCTTCAAGATGTGTTCTTTAAGATGGTATATTGATCGATTAAAAAAGTTTTGTAGTTTTCTTTAAAAAAATTCATGAAAAAGGCCTTTTTTGCGCTACAAGTGGGGGTAACGCCTTAAACCTATCCCCCTGAAATCATCATGTCCTTCCTGTCATAATCCAATTATCATTACCGTCACCCAACGACCAGACCCCCCCCCCCCCCTCCTAGTTTAAAATGACGTAATTTATGGACGGCCCCTGAGCAAAAGAAGCTAACGAGTAAGCCGGAGTCGCGAATTCGTTCGAGTATTTCGAAAGGAGCAACGAAGGGCAAAATAAATAAGTTACCGTTATCGTGTCCTTTTTCGGGCAACGGAACTCGTGAGAACTTTTCCTACATCGTGCATTTTATGATTCGCATCGATTTCAACACTTCGGGAAGCGCATGAATAATATCAACACGATCGTGTGTGCCATAATGCAAAGGCTGCCGACTAGGCATTAGTACTTGGGTGACGGGAGTGCGCGCGAGCGTGGAGCAAAGAGTTCGGCAAAGGCGTCGACGTCTCGAGCATAAATATCATCATCGTGGTACACCGTAGCACAGAGTAAAATGGAGTACAGGCCTCGAGCACCGTGGAGCACCGGCCAACCGAGTGTAAGCTCCCTCGTAAATCGAGAACGTGCGACTATCTCCCTATATATACAGGGTGTCCCTCTTGTCTCTGCCACCCGAAATAACTCGGTAATTATCGTCGTGACAGAAAAATGTTCCAGACAAAAGTTGTACGGTGTGAAGGGGGCCATCAAATGCGAACAATTTTTTTTTATTTCGCTGGACGCGCTGACGCACAGTGAAGGTCACCTCCACGTTTTTTAAATGGGATGGTACATTTTTTTCAACCATTGTGGAGCACCTCAAGCCGCATAAAAAACATTAGGGGGTCAAAGTCATTCAAGGTCATTTAGAACGCCTTTTAAAATGAAATAGAAATCTAAACATTTCGGATCACTGGTAAATATTTGGTAGTGATCCGAGATATTTAGATTTGTATCATCGATACTGACCTTGAATGACCTTCAAGGACTTTGCCCCCCCCCCAATGTTTTTTGTGCGGCTTGAGGTGCTCCACGAGATGGTTGGAAAAAAATGTAACATTCCATTTAAAAAAGTGAAGGTGATCTTCACGTCAGCGCCTCCGACGAAATAAAAAAAAATTGGTCGCATTTGATGGCCCCCTTCACACCGTACAACTTTTGTCTGGAACATTTTTTTGTGACATCGATAATTAGCGAGTTTTGTTCGGGTGGCAGCGATAAGACGGACACCCTGTATATGGGACATTACACGCCATCTCACCCAGCCCGTGACCCCGACCATTTTTTTGTTTTTCCCGATTTTTTTGTTGTAAAATTGTACCCCATGAAAGGAATATCCATACCAATTTTTAGATTTTTATCTCTTCTCTTTTGGGAGTTATAATTTTCAAAAAGATGTCGATTCCGGACGTTTAAGAACCGTTCAAACGCTGATGACTGCTGAACTAATTGAGATATCGATAACTGTTACTATAACATTTCTTTTTGTATTTTGAAGCATACTTTCGTTAAAAAATATTTAAAAAATGAACAACTATCAATGTCAACGTTTATTTTTTGCTATTAAAGAGAAAATTATTTTTTTTAAAGATCATTACCTTTTTTTTTTTTTTTAAATTCTCTAAAATGGAGCGACCTATTCTACGATTTTTAATACTAGTCTCATTGTGGGCCCATTTTTCCTTCTATTTTTTTCGAATTAATCATATTTTTTTAAAAGACTTTTATCATTTTAATATCCAAAAATGCTATTAACGATTTTGTGATCCCAATTCAGCTTCGTCAAGCCTGAAACGGTTTGTTTTTAATTTGTGCTAAATTTAACCAAGAAAAATGTTTTTTTATTCAAATTAATTTTTTTCTTTATATTCCGCACAAATGAAAAATGAATCATTTCAGGCCTGACGAAGCTGAATTGGAAATCACAAAACGCGGACATTGAACGCGAATATCTCTGCCGATTTTGGCACACGACATCGCAAAAAAAGCGTTCTACTCGACACACTATATTTTCACCAAGGCACACACCTATAAGTGCAATCTTTTACTTACCCTTTCTCACTCCCTCTTTCCCTCTTTCCCTCTTTCCTCTTCCGCCCATCCGCTCTCTCCTTCTATCATCGAGTGCATGTATAATATCACACATATATATGATAAAGATCGCTTTTATGTCGCACACGCGAACACACTCTCCTATACATGTATGTATAGCATCGAAGGGAAAAGCTAGTGAATAGAGAGGCCTGACTTTCCCACTCTTCGTCTCGGGCGCACTTTCTTCGCGATCTACATCGTATAAATTTTACTTTGGTAGGTTACGGCCTGAATGTGACGTTGGTCGCATATATAGATTTATAAAGGATGAATATATATATATATATATATGCGGTCTTCGTCGATACTTGAGGCGCCGAATACATTAATGCTCGTGTCTGGGACAGGTGAATCCTCAACTTGGACGACTTATAGTCGTCGTCAACCATACTGCATATTCGATCGACCACGAAGTTTAGTTGCTACATATACGCATATATACGTATATCTGTACATATAGACATATATGTTTATATATATATATATATACATACACATACATACATACATACATACATACATACATACATACATACATATATACATACATACATATATATATATATATATATATATATATATATATATATATGTATATATGTATGTGTGTATGTATGTATGTATACACACGTGCAAATATCGGTATACGAGAAAACACGCTCTGGAGACACGACGGTATACAGTCGGGCCTGAGCAAATATTATTGCATATTACACACATATGGAGCGTACCCACGCTCAACCAGAAGAGGAAATCGAACAACGTGTGTATGTGTGCGAGTCTGTGTGCATATATATATATATATATATATAATCACATGCATCTATCTATGTATTCAGGGTAACCCGTTATAAAAAACGCATTAAAAAATTCGTAAATATGAGGTCGTATAAACAAGTGTTTTCTACAAAAGTTTGATGGTTTTGAGAAAGAATATCGTATGATAATACAAATTTTTTTGTTTGTTAACAAATCTGCGAGATGCCGTGGTTACTTTAGATTTTCCTAAAGAAAAGGCGTGGTTATTATTTTTCAGAAAAAAATATTATTTTGAGACAAATGTGTAACGAAAAAAAATTGGCTGCCTCAAAAATCAAAAAAGTTGTGGCAGTTGCAAGTATTTCGAAATTCCCCACGCTCCGGACACCGCAGTGGCGAAATTCCAAAGGCTTTTTCGACTCTGTTTCGGCTAATATGATCTGTGATGGCTGTTGCGTGGCGGTTAAGGGTTTTTAAATAGCGCATGTACATAAACAAATATAAACAAAGTCGAATACGCGTTTTAAAATTTTCCATCGTTGTTTATGTAGCGTGGGATAAATCCAAAAACTGTAATCCGCCGTAACTTTTTTTATTTTTAAGGTAGAGAATTTTTGGTATCCGTTGGTTTCTTCGCAACATCAGCTATTAGTATAAGAAAAAGAAATCCATGGCTTTGCATCTAAACAATTGGAAGTCATAGCGGTATCTCGTAGACATAATGACAAAAAAATATTTTCTGTTGCTATCGTATGTCTATAAAAACCACATTGCCAAAAAAAAATATTTCATTTAAATAGGATCCATTTAAATCAAATAGGTTTTTTTCCTTGGCCCACCGCCTGCTACGATCTTATTTGTTTCAAAGATATTTTTTTTATTCGTTTCAGCTATTCTTTTTACATACTGAATTTATGCAAATTGAAGAAATAAAAATTCAATTCAATAAATCTCTATTTGGTTACAATGTACACTGTAAATCTAAGTGTACTATATGCATTACATGTTTCATAAATCCAAAATGAAATGAAATACTTAATTGAGAGTTTTCCGACAACGATTTTGAATCGTAATTTGTCATTTCCTGGCCTTTTGAGATGATTTTTATCGAAGAAAATATTTCACCTATATGGGAATCGAACCTAGAACCTACCTACTCATAGCTATGTACGCTGCCCCTATGCTACCAAGGGCTTGCATCATCTTAGTCGCAGATATAGCTAAGAGACCAAATGAAGTCATATAATTATTTGCTGTATCACATAAACTATATCAATTGATTAATATCATTGTGATAATTAGAGAGTTCTATCGAATAACGTGCTATATATCTTTCTAACACTGCCTATATATATATATATTTATCATTCCTCGCTGTCCACCCTCTCTACCCCCACACGATTTTAATATGTGTGTTGCAATAAAGACAGAACATTCAATCAAATAAAAAAATTGTTGACTCTACGAAAATTCTATTTAATTTGCATTAAAAAAAAATCAAATACATCCATTTAGCGGATTCAACCAAATTGTTTTTTGAGCAGATGGAACCGAATCACAGATTTATTAAGATTAAATAAAATATTTAGTTATTGAACGATATCGAATATATTTTTATTTGAATAAATAAATATATTTAACGTAAATAATTTCAATAACGAAATGCAATAGGAAAGATTTGATTCCACGAAGAATCTAGTTAATTCAAATAAACAGAAATTAAATAGACGCGATTAGTCCATATCAATAGAATTTTTCTGTCAGTGCATAAAACCATAAAACTTTTGTAGAAAACACTTTTTTGTACGACTTCATCTGTTCGATTTATTGCAATGTGTATGCATTGTCCGTGAAAATGACCACGTGTATTCTTGCAACAAAATTTACAATGTAATTTCTATTGTATTTAATTTTTTTTTGACTGTTGAGATTTTGACTTAATTCTCGTGCTGTTCACTTTGCCACTCGTTTCCCCATCCGTACGGAGAAAACTTGGGAAATAAAATTAAAAAACGTCATTTGTACGCGCGCCTTTTTTTTACAGCTCGACATTGTACAGTGTCAACGAGACTTCTTTTGTTTCTCCGCTTGCATAAGGGTTCCCAAATTTGTCCGACTTGGGGAAGGAGTAATAGCGGGTTAAACGTTTCATTCGTCAGGCGAGATTTTCGTGAGCTCTATACGTTGAAGAAGTTCTGTGCAGAAGAATTAACAGTACTTGACATTTTTAACCGTCGAGAGAGGATAAGGGCGGGGTTGGGCCATGAATGAAACATCAGTTTCGCGACATACTTCTGCATAAATCGTCAATGTCGTCCTTTACTTTGGGTTTATCGACGCTTGATGTAGAAAAGTGTCACCCTGTTATTTAAAAAACGACATCAAAAACCATATCCGACCATCTCTATACAGCAGTCGAAATTACCTTCGCTTTTTATAATTCTTCTTTGCATTTTCGCATTAAAGCTTTAGGCCACTCTAGAGGCCGAAAAAATAGGCTTTTTGGGGATTTTTTTTTTTTTCAGAAAAACGACAAAATAAATCGAGATTAAAAAAACGGGTGTTTGTCATACATATCAGTGACTTTATACAAACATTTTTTTGAAGCGATTAATTTCAAAATGGCGGCTGTGCAGCGTTTATCTCAAAACTGCATTTTTTTAGTTGGCCGGAAACATAACTCAGACAATTTTCATCCGATTCACTTGAAATGTTGAATATATCTTGAAAAATACATTGTCTATGGAAGTACGTAGGATTTCTTTTTATATTGCATATTTCATTTGTTATTAACAATTATCTGACGATTTCTTAGGCTAATTTTTGGAAAGTGAAAAATTTCGCCAGATAATTGTTAATAACAAATTAACTATGCAATGTAAAAAAAAATCCTACGTACTTCCATAGACAATGTATTTTTCAAGATACATTCAACATTTCAAGTGAATCGGTTGAAAATTGTCTGAGTTATGTTTCCGGCCAACTTAAAAAATGCAGTTTTGAGATAAACGCTGCACAGCCGCCATTTTGAAATTAATCGCTTCAAAAAAATTATTGTATACAGTCACTGAGATGTATGATAAACACCCTTTTTTGTAATCTCGATTTATTTTGTAGTTTTTCTGAAAAAAAATCTCCAAACAGCCTATTTTTTCGGCCTCTAGAGTGGCCTCACCCCTTAAGCGCATAATTATTATCACCATCATTCTAATCATCATAATCGTGATCATCATTATCATTGTCACCATTGTCATCATCGTTATTATTATCATCATTATTATAATTATTATTATCATCATCGTCAGCGTCATCGTCAATGTCATCGTCATCGTCATCGTCATCGTCATCGTCATCGTCATCGTCATCGTCATCTTTATCATCATCATCATCATCATCATCATAATCATGCTTATTATCCTCATCGTTATCATTACCATCACCAAAATTTTTATTATCATTATCATTATTATTATTATCACTGCATGCGTATGTAACATATCCGCTCCGTTCGAATTAAAGAAAAAAATACTTTAGGCCAAAGAGCAATACATGTAAATCGAGCTAGACAAGAGCTTCGGAAGATTTCAGCTCACGAAAAAGAAAGCGAAATTTACCCCCTCTGATCCCCCTTCCGCCCATTTGCGTACTTGCCCGCCCTCGTCCCGGCCCCGCCATTCTCCAGAATCAAGAAATTTGTTTGTTCAAATGTTTCCGCGAGTGGAGCGTTTGAATACGTTAAGCGAAAGCCCTGCCCTTCGCCTCCGCCAAAACCTCGCATTTGACCGTATAATACGCGAAAGCTTTTGCGCGCCCTCCGTGCGGCTCGTCTCTCGCTTTACTAGTGTATGCACGTACTTATATATATATATATATATATATATATATATATATATATATATATATATATGTACGGGGGCTATATAGCTCCATCGTTACTGCATATTTTCCAGCGCGTGTCCTTCAGATATATATATATATATACGCAGTTCCCATTACACTTTGAATACGAGCGTGTATTCTCCGCTTGTTTAACGCAAAGCACGTGCTCGCAGTAATGGAGGCGAGACACGCGAATGGCCACCCTATATATCCATGGATATGTATATAGCCATATGTCGATGTATAGGACTCATATACACATCAGTTAAAATGTGAACAAAATAGTTGCTCCAAAACGAGGCAAACACGCGAAATTCATTCGAGACTAATTCAATGATGCGTGCGCTGAGAGAAAGCAGAAAATAAACAAACAGCCGCTGCATAATGTTCTTTTGTTGGAATTCTATCATGCCAAAGGGATAAATTAGATTACGTGAAAAATATTAACTTTGAAATAATGTAAATTTGGAAGAAGGTTACGTTTTGAAGAAAATAAATGGATAGAAAATTTTGTGTACATTTTTCAATTTTATTTCACGTTTTTACCTTTTGCTAATCATTCATGAATATCATATATTTTCGTAAGTGGAAATATATGAATATGTATATTTTTATTTTGCTTTCAATTTATTAGATATATATAAATGTCTTATTCGTTTTGTTTGCTTACATTCACATCTAAGTGTTATAAATTCGGAAAAATGTTCAAGATTCTCAAAATGAAACTAGAAAAAAAAAGTGAACAGTTTTCAATTATTTTTAAAAGTATTTCAAGTATTTACATTTTTCTTCCTTATTTAAATGGTGTATATATGAGGTGATGAGGTCCACATGAATCTGGTGGACTTTTTCCCTCACCTCCGCCAATTCGATTTTTTAAATCTGATTCCATTGACTCTAAAAGACACCATGATTTTTTTTTACATTTTCCGAAACGTCCCTGAGACAAGAAAAAAAAATTGCGCCGAAAAAAAAACGTCCGGACTTAAAAATATGAAAAATTCCTATGTGAGTATATGTAAAATGCGTGGTTAAATGTATAAAATTTTAAGCTATCACTCGCAGTGGAAGTATGATTTTTTTAGGGCTTTCCGAAAAATTGACTGCTAACTGTTCAAGGTCCATGATTGCGATTTGGTTATTCAAAAATGGTCAAAAAAATTCATTGTGGGTATCAAAATATTTAAGTATCCGCCCGAAGTAAGAGGTTCTTGAATTTTTCGGATTTTTTAAAACGTTAATGGCTCAGAAAGCACAGAAAAAATTATACTTCCACTGCGGGTGATAGCTTGAAAATTTTTCCATATAATCACAAATTTTCGGGAATTTTTTAAGATTTTTAAATTGCGGCGTTTTTTTCGGAGAATTTTTTTTTTACTAAAGTTTATTTCGAAGAATGTAAAAAAATTCAGGGTGCCTTTTAGAGCCAATGGAATCAGATAAAAAAAAATAAATCGAATTGGCCAGGGTCAGGTAAAAAGCCCACCGGATTCACGTGGAATACCTTATATAGATATTAAAAAAAAAACATTTACTAAATTTTTAATTCAGTTTTACCCGAGAAGGTCGCATATTTCTTCCAATGTCCAAAATTCCATAATAAACTCCAGCAAATTGAAACAATCAAAGAAATAGCTAATATTTTACAGCGACCAATATAAACAAATATATCACCATATTTCGATATTCATACATAAATTTATATTCACATCGATGTACGTACTGTATGCACGGTCGAATCTCAGAATAGAAGGAATGCAGACACGACGTTTCTTTTTTCCTACTCCCTGATCAATGATCTTCGCATTAGCGTGAGACAATTTCGTCGGAGGAAGGATCTGCCATTGCCGGAAATGGCGGAAACGGAAGTAGACGAGCTCTGCGTATAGATAACATTTTCATACGAATTCAGGATTCGTTATTTTTTTTTCTCGGTAGGACGGATAGGAGATGGCATCTATTTCGAATGGTCGTTATGTGTCTGTAGGTGTATGTGGAAATCATGGGTGTATGTGTGTGAGCGTCGGTGTGTGTGTGTGTGTGTGTGTGTGTGTGTGTGTGTGTGTGTGTGTGTGTGTGTGTGTGTGTGTGTGTGTGTGTGTGTGTGTGTGTGTGTGTGTGTGTGTGTGTGTGCTAATGGGAAACCTTTTGGCGATGTCCCAAACCGTCGAAATCTGAATACACAGTTGATTCAGTCATCTATGCTAGTGCATACAGAACGAAATCCTACAAGGTTGTACGAACCTGGAGAAAATATATAATGTCCCCCCCCCACCCCGCCGCACTCCTTTACTCGCCGTACACACCTGCACGAATACATACATATATATTTATATATATACATATATATATATGTGTGTCTAAGAGCGAAATTCCCGCCAGGGTTGAGCGTTCAAATTGAGAGAACCCGGTTGCCCAAGTGTTCCGTAAATACGAGAGGAATCAAATCCACAACGATGATGATATATGCACATATATATATATATATATATATATATATATATATAATACGACGACGACTGACGGACTAGGTTTGCTGACAACTTGGCGGTAAATCTGATTAGTCGCGTTTCTCTCTCTCTCTCTCTCTCTCTCTCTCTCTCTCTCTCTCTCTCTCTCTCTCTCTCTCTCTCTCTCTCTCTCTCTCTCTCTCTCTGTTAAAAGACCGCCCAAGTTACTCGTGCGTTGAATATATATATATTCATAAATCCGTGTGTGAGTGTGCACAGTGGTAAAGCAAGTAGGATTTTTCAACGCGCGGTGATTCTGTCGACTTCGTCGTATATGTCACCAGGCATGCGCGAATTCGGAAAAAAGGACAAGTGGTACGTTTGCATATAACAGAACGTTCGATACAAGCGCACATCAATAAGAACAATAATAGCTATTATAATTAACATTCTTGTCGTTGTTTGTTGTTGTTGCTATAATAATAATCGTAATAATAACAAGTGTTGTTGCTGTTATAATAATAATAAATATTATTATCGTACACATTTTATTTAATATAATAATATATTCCAATTTTATGGGGATGAGTAGTGGAATATAGTGAGAAATGTATTAAGGGGGAAGAGCCCGTACTATGGAATCTACGATAAATATATTATAATTTTATATAATTTTATTATTTATTTATTTTGTATTTATATATCATGTATTGTATTTATATTGCTGTGATAATAATAATAATAATTATTATTATTATTCTCATTATGCACAGTTGATTTAATATCAATAAAATATTACAGTTTTATTCTTTATTTTATTTTATATACTTTTATATAATAATAATAATGTTTACTATTTTTCTTCTTCTTATTATTATTATTACTATTTTTTTTGATAGACTTTGTTGCTCCGGGCAACGCATTTCCTCAGTTTGCACTGGGAAACATTCACCTACCCCCGGGGGTTAGGCTCGGTCTCAATCTAGACCGGAACAATAACACTGGGCAGCACTCGAGGGTTCTGACATCACCTCGGCTGCCGACCAGCCAAAAAGTGGCGCGAAAGTCCAATATATCGCTCTGCGATAGCCGCTCCCTCAAGCCAGAGGGTGAGCGGCTACCGCAGTCCACAATTGTGTTGCCTGAGTAAACGGAGGGACCCAAGTATGACCGCCTTCTGCGTCCGACCCGGTAGCAACCGGACACCGGGTTTGCAAACCGGTACGCCAGCGAGACCCGACACAAAAGACTCTTTCATCCCCCCTAGCACGCCTATAATGAGGACAACGAGAGTCACCCTGAATCCTCGGTGCAAACGACGCAGCTCGGCTAGGAGAGGCTGATACTTGAGCCGTTTCTCCTCTTACTTTCGCGACACGTTCACTTCGACCGGAGCCGAGAACTCAATGACGTATATCGTCTTGTCGTCGAAATCGAAGAGGACAACATCAGGCTTAGTCGCTTGAAGCGGCCCGATGGTCGCGAACGAGAACTTCCAATAAATCTTGCACCTCTCGCCCACGACAACGACTCAATATCTTCTGGTAAATGAGGCGGCACGGGTTCCCGGTCTATCCCAAAAGAGAGTAGCGTGTACCCTAGAGGTGATGGAGCACAGGCTGGACCATTGCGATGGTTCTGCCTTCACAATAAATATCCCAAAAGAGTGCCGTAGATGGTAGTACAACACCCTTAGGGCGGCGTTATGGCGATGGATATAGCCGGAGACTGCGTATACCGGGCAGGCCGACAGTAGATGCATTAGTGTCTCCGGCGATTGTTTGCATGGACGACATAAAGTGGTCGACAGAGGCTGACCTATAACGCGACTACGATGGACCAGCGTGTTGATGACTCCGTCTTGGCAGGCGCAGATAATCCCTTCGGTCTCGGACATCAGTCCAGCTGACCGCAAGAAGGAAAAGGTCAGCTGGGTGGGGTGGGGGTAAAAATGTCGAATGACCATATATAGAACGACAAACATTTCGAAACAACAGAATTATGAACTCTCAAAATAACGAAGGTTAAATCATTCGAAATTTTATCTTTCGACTGATAAAAAAATCGAATGACTATAAATCGAACCATTATTTATTGGAGAGGTAATTTATTACAAAACGAATATTCAGATTGTCTGAAATTCGGAACATAAAAATACAGAATCGAAAAATGTAGAACACCCATATCTCCGAAACAGAAAATAGCGAGTGCCTAATATGCGTAATACCGTCTATGGCGAAAAGCAATATATCGAAACGCAAAATGTCGATGGCCCGAAATGTAGAACGCCGAAAGGTCGAACAACCAAAATGGCGAACGTGGTGGGGCCCGTCACGTGGGATGACTGTCTTACGATATTTTAGCCTACAGACCGCCAGCGCCATCTCGCAGCTTCACTCTGAGGCGCAAGTGACGTATTGCTCGATTCGCCATTCGGGCCGTTCTACATTTTGACCCTCCGCGATTTCAACCACTCTACTTTTTGGCCGTTCGCTTTAATGATTTTCTGCATTGTGAACCATCGCCATTTTTTTAATTCGGAGAATTGTCGTCTCGAATTATTTGGTGTTATGCATACAGGCCCATCGATTTTATGTTTTTCGATATTTTATTAAATCTGATTTTTGTTTTTCGCTATATATCAACTTCCGAGATGTTCATATTCGTAATTGTTATTTTCGACTTCACAGGCTTTAGTAAGATTGATCTATCTATATTCGAACATTCGTCATTTTCGAATTCGACATTTTGGCCCATCGGCATATCGATCGTTCGACATTTTTCCCCCCACCCGCTGGGTGGACAGCCCTTGCTCCTCGATGTGGCGAAAAAACACACCGTGTTTTTCATGTCACGCGAGTAAAGAGTGTAACAGCTCTCCCTCGTGTTTCTTCTGCGCGGCAAGTGCTGAGCAGGGCCACGCACACGTGCCTGGCAGGGCTCCGTGCGCCGCGTTCAACGCAGCCCTAGCAGACGCAAAAAACAAAACGACAAAATGACTACGACGGTACTCCAATGCAACATGAACCGGAGCAGTGCGGCACACGCGCTACTCCCTCAGATTGCGGTGGAATTCGACGCTGACATACTTATAATTAGTGAACAATACAGAGACTTGACTGAGACAGAATGGTTTGCCAATAGCTCGAGCACATCGGCAGTGTGGGTCCGAGGGGAAAGCGCGGCGCGAGTCACAACTCGTCTGGGTGAAAATAGGCGTACTGACGTATGTCAGTGTCTACCAGGTGTGTAAGTATGAAACCGGAATTTTTGTACAGAAAAAACACGTTTATTGTAATGATATGATACAAAGTAACTGGAGATGGCTTCTCGGGTCACCTTTAACTGATCCGCCAGTTGTTGTTGTGTTTGAGCGTCGTCTTCGTCCAACAAGGCTTGCAGGTCAGCGTCTTCAAACTTTTTCGGTGGTCTTCCACGTTCTTCGTTCCTCACGTCAAAATCGCCACTTTTGAACCGTTTGAACCACTCGAAACACTGTGTTTTACCGAGAGCATGCTCACCAAACGCCTCCACAAGCATTCGATGCGATTCGGCTGCGGTTTTCTTCAGATGAAAACAGAAAAGTAGTGCTGTCCGCAAATCGTAATTTGTTGGCACAAAACTCGACATGTTTATCTCTAATAAACTAATGCTACTGAATGAAACTCGTGTTATTGTGAGTTGGAAATCTTTGTCGGATATCAATACAATAACAAGACACCGCTGACGTGATGTGTCGGTAACTGCATCGACATCTAGCGCCACCTATGGGCAAATTCCGGTTTCATACTTACACACCTGGTATATATCCCCAAACTGTACGGCGCGCGAGTACACGGAAAAACTGAACGCCATTGAAGACGCACTGAGGGATATCTCCGGGGACGCAGTTATCGGCGCCGGCGACTTTAACGCACGAGCGGTCGAGTGGGGGATGCCAACGACGAACTGACGTAGACGACTACCTCTGGAGATGTCCGCAAGGCTAGAACTGGCGGTAGTTAACCAGGGAACGACACCGACTTATAGACGACCAGGATACGGAAACTCGACTAATCGCTAACTACGTAACGACGGTCCTTCGAAGCAAAAGAATGGATGGATGCCTGGAAGACTAAACGAAGGCGATAACAGAAACGGATCTCAGGCACGAGTAACAAACGTATTTTAAGGGAAGGGACGTCTGTAGAGCACGCAAGGACAGCCGCCCAGTCTGAAGTAATGTGAATAACAGTTCCGGGCTGGTGTCGGGCGTACAGGGAGATATGTGTGTAGTGGGTAGGGGCGGCTGAGTAGCCGCCGAGTCCTACACTTGACGGAACACCACTACGGTGGCCCATCGGTAGTGCGTCAACGCATTCACAGACTCCCCCCCTCCCCTAAAAAAGGAGAAACGATTAGGAATTTTCGAAGCTCTGAGTGTTTTTCCCGCTATTTCGAAAAGTTTATATACGCTTTTGAAGAAAGAAACAACCGTGCCGAGTTATTCTTCGACGATGAGCAAAACTGAAACTCATTGTCAGTGAGAATAAGACCAGTAGTATCGACACGTGATTTCCACAGTTTCCTCGTGCCCATCGTGCGAAAGGGTTCTTTTCGAGGCCGACGAGCAACAAAGTTACAGGCGCGGGAGGTAAGCGTTGAAGGGACGGGATTTTTAAAATGCAGAGAGAGCAGACGAGAAAACGTTGGAGATTGGAGCAAAAGAAAAAGGATTGTTAATGTGAGATACATAGGAAAAGCAGATTATTCATTTTTTTCTGAAGGGGCTTTGACGCTGCACAGCTTTTCTGCCGTTTTCCCACTCGTCCACCTTTCCAATCCTTTCCTCGCCCCCGGAGAGACATAATGCGCTACGGTGCTCCAGTTTCTACCCTCGCGCTTTCGGCTCATTTTTTTGCCCCCCCCCCCCCCCCTCATTTTTACCTCATCGTCTCCCGGGAGAGTCGTTGTTATCTCTCGCAGGCAGCAATCGCCCAGAAACGGGGCTTTGGACTCTCTCTCTCTCTCTCGCTCTCTCTTGCTCTCACTTATTCAATTTGCTCTTCGCGCGAGTACACGATCCGGGGTAAGTGCGCTGAAGAAAAATCTCGCGGACCCGATTCATCTTTTTAATGAATGAAACCATTTCTCTCGCCTCGCGCGTTGGCCCATTTTTTTAGTCCTAGTTCTTCATTTTTTAATTTCCTTTTATTATTATTGTAGAAACCTTTTAGTGGTGTATATTTGATTTTTGAAGTTCCGTAGCCACTGTAAATAATTAAGTAACGAATCTTCATATTATTTTCATATAAAGAAAGCTTAGTGTCACGGTTTTGTTTGCTTTTTTTACTCGACCAATGGTACTTTTTTAAACTTGAGTAAACTAACTGATAAACTGTATTAAAAAAATGGTTAGCTAAACTGATGGAGTACATACCATGAATAATAGAGGGAAATAATTTGGAGGTTTCGTGTATTGTGTTTATATTTCGATTGTTTGATCAACGTAAAAAATACTGGATCAAACTAATTAATTTATCGAGTTAAACATCACATTAAAGGAAAATTGATGTCCAAAATATCAATTCTTCCCCCTTTTTAGCTACTTATCGAATCAAGATTGATATGAAAAAAATATCCTTATCTCATTAGTCACGAAACCAGACTCACGAACTAAAAAAATAAAATTCAACTAATCAATCAGTAACACCAAACGTAAAATAAATTAAAAAATATTAACTTCTATTGGCTCCGTGTGCATCACCAGCGTCGCGTAGCGTTCGTATTTTTGTCGGCTCTGTCAAAGGCTCTGTGATTGTGATTATAATATTGTGATAAATTACAAAAATTAAAATCGCGCCTCACTGGCATTTAATATGTTTGCATTAAATTATTTTTTGTCGCGAAAGACGGCAAGAAGCGTTCCTTTCAGTAATGTGAAAAAAGTAAGAAAAATGTCCTCAAAATGTGTGTTTTTGTTTACTCGTAATTTGACATAAAACAAGAAAAATGAAGCTATTATAATTGCTTTTTCTTTAATTTGAAACGCATATATCGGTGCAGCATAACTTTAAAATATGATAAATAACATTTTGATTTTAAACATAGTTTTAAACTTTAGTATTGTTGGAAAAGCCTAAAGAAACAAGCTCGTTCCACTTTCGTATATTGCGCTATATATTATGTATTTGAACGATAACCGAGCAAAAAGCCGTAATTTACGTTACTCCACGTGCTAAATTGCGCAGGTTACACTCCTTTCTTCCTCCTCCAGCCCTTCTCCGTCTGCAGACTTGTTATAACACACACACACACACACACACACACACACACACACACACACACACACACACACACACACACACACACACACACACACACACACACACACACACACACACACACACGAACACAAACACACATACACACACAAACACACACACACACACACACACGCACGCGCGCGCACACACACACAATATACGTGTAGACATATAAACAAGAGTGGATAAAACGCGCCGGCAAATACGCGAGACGCTCATGCATTATTTAGAAGCGAAGTGTCTTGTTTCCCACGGTACCGTCGTACATCCCCGGGAGGAAAACCGCCGCTCTCGACTTTTCACACCGCTGCTTCTTTACGAGTTGCAAGGGGCGCCACTCTTACCTTTGCCTAACGGGCGCGTGCTTACCCTTGCGATCCTTCGAGCTCTCCAGGATTTTGCTCCGAGATCGCGCACACACATCAACGGCTAACGATGAACCAACCCCCTTCACTGTCCGATTTGTCACTTTCACCTGTAGAGTCGCGACAAGGCGGAGAATTAAAAAAGTATACGTGCCACGTAAAGATGATAATCCTGCGATAATTGTACGCGATCATGTTTTCATTGGACCCGCTGTGAGCCGCCATGAGAAAACAGTCCATTTATAGTAAAGGAATACATTTAGTTGGCACTTTTATTCAAATATTCATTAACTGTTACAAAAATTGTTAGTCGTTAAAAAATATTCGTGTTCTCATGACAAAATTTCATCGCCATTGTATTTTTTTTAAAGAATTATTTATTTGATCACTTTTACGTCTCTTGATGGGCCAGACCACTTTGAAAATTTCAAAAAAATCGATCTTTTTTACTATTTTCGAAAGTACATCCATTCAGAAATATTGTGTCAACATTTTATGAAAATCCCAGCTCTCTAAGTATTTTTTTTACGTGAACGTCAGGACCTCATTTCGTCTACCTGAGCGCATAGCGCGCTCGGCCGACCCATCGTATAAACTTCAAACGCGTTTTTCTCGAAACAACGTTTTCAAAATCTTGCTCCATCGTATCTCTCAAACTAATAAACCGATTCTCTTGAAATTTGAACCACATATTGTAAACATGATTCGCAACAAAATGACCCTTGATGGTTTGAAAATTTTGTTTTTTACTCTTTTTTTGCGAAAAAACGCGTTTTTTGATATTTTTTTCGTTTTTCATCTGCCATCTTTTTATTTTTTTATGAAACTTTGTATCCAAGGGTCATTTTGTAGCTGGTGTCATACTGAATCTAATGAACTATGATTTTTTTGTTTCGGACAAGCCGTTGCCGAGTTGTGATGGAGCTACCTAGCCCACCTATTTTTGAGGCGTTACGTTAAACTATAGTTTTTCCACTTAAAAATGAATAAAAATGAATTGAATATTTTTTTATGTACTTCAAGACTTTCTTTATCAAGCCCAACAACTTTTATATTCATGTCTTTTATAAAATCCTCAAAAAAAATCGCGAAAATAGCCTTTTTTCCGTGGCTCCAAAGTGGACTGGCCCCTGAACTCGGTAGATGCATACATATGATGCCAATATCAGGTCTATGAGGAAATCTACGTACAGTGTTTCACAGTTATAATTATGAATGTTTGAAATAACATCCTAAATTTTGTGAAAGCATTATATTCGAAATTATGCATGGTATTTGACGTTTCGCAATTCGTGGCGTGATAATTGGTTATCGTCGGACGTTGTGATTGTGGCCGTCTTTGTTACCTGAAACAAATATTTTTTTTTTTAATTCTATTCTTTACTAATGTAGTTATCGTTCGGCCCTCCATCTTCTTGATTGCTTTATAATAACTATTTTTCCGCGCTGCGAGAAGTAAACATTTTATTGTGAAAATCTGAGTATACACTTTTTCAAACGCCGCCATTTCGTAAATTTCGTTAGAATATAGAATAATTACGATTAATTAATTAAAAACGATAGAATAATTTAAAAAAGAAAGAAATTAAGGGGTGACACGCCTTTCTTTGAGGGGTCGTTTCCCCTTTTAAAAACGTTTCTTCGCAGATGAAAAAAATTACGTGTCTAATAGTTTCCAATGCTTTATCACATATATGAGTTTCAACAAAATCGGAGGCGGACACTTAAGTGATGTTCCTTGTTAGCGGAACTTTATGGACCTATCATCAGGCCTATTGCCAACATTCAATTCGAAAAAATAGTGCACCTAACGCCACCTATTGCCAGCGCTCGGTTTGACATACAACCACCTAATACAATATTTTAAGTCGAATCGTTGAAAAGGACAATAACCAATTAAATCGCTAACATTTTTATACCAAGCAACATGTATCGAAAGATCTATCAACAGTATTCCATTTTGATAAATGCAAATACGGAAAGAGTTTCTTTTTTTCGTGGATTTTCTTGATCGATCAATGGATCCCAAGTGGATTAACGAATATTGTGAAATTTCCATTGTCGAATTGTCGAAATTCATAGATTTAGGTAATTATTTGAAAAATCAAACGAATTCGAGAAATGTCTTCAATCCCACTTTGCGAACGATCTAACATTTCACCTCACAGTTGCCTACGAATAATAGTGTCTTCCCGCTGTTGTACCCAGATGGTGAGCGTTATCTCACATCAGATGGCAGTCCACACGGCTTACGTCGCTCTCGAATCGGCAATAATGAATAGATGACCTGTATGTACATTTTGGGGCCTCGCACATTGTTTGATATAATGGAACGTTACGACGTGTATGCGGAACAGTGTGCTACCATTGCGGCACAGGCAACTAGCGTAGTGCCCCTGCAGGCTTAATACACATTTGGCTTTGAGATTCTCTGAAATATACTTGTGCACGATACACGGATACACACGTATACATGCATATATATAACGGGTGGTCCAGTAACTATAAGCATCTTCGGTAACTTCAAGCCTACGGGTGTCGGAAAAACGTGTCCAACAGAAATTGCATTCTGCACCAAGTTCCATCAGATGCTGATAAAGATATTCCTATAGATGGCGTAGACATGAAAACTCAGTATACAATTTGGAAAAAAAATAAAGGTTACGTTCGTAGCTTGGAAGCAACTGCACCTAGGAAAAAATCGTTATCATCATACGATGGGCCCGTCTGTACAATGCAACTTTTGTTGAACACGTTTTATTCTGACACCCATTGGCGTGAATATATTCAAAGTGCTTATAATTACTGGACCACCCGCTATATATATGTATGTATGTGTGTGTGTGTGTGTGTGTGTGTGTGTATATATATATATGCACACACACCCGCGCGCCCGTGTGTGTGTGTGTGTGTGTGTGTGTGTGTGTGTGTACGTGGGTGGAGGTACTGAATCCGAATAATCAGAATCGTATCCACGCTGCAGTAGGCTCTGTATACAACTGCTTCGAATTGGCACAGCACTTGGAACACTGCAGTGTGCACAAGGAACAGGCTGTGTCGTCGACTAGATCGCGTACAGGCATAAGTACATATATATATATTCGTATGTGTGAATCTGCATGGAATGTCCAGTGCTACATCAACCATGACGAATGTACCATTAATTACTAGTCTTGCACCAGATGCATAAATATGGATTTTGAACCGGGGGAGTTATCCAACCATCGATTTGCCTCTCCTTTTACCATAGCAGATGCACGTCATTGTTGAGAGTATCCGGGATTTCTTCGTCGCAGTAACTTGCGTAAATTATCCAAGAAAATGAAAAAGGAAGTTGTCGGATCGAGGAAAGATCGCGGTCGAAGAAATGCCTGTTTTTAAGGGGCTATACCAGTGTGGATGCTGAAAATTTGGGTGATTTTCGGGAATTTTTTGGAAGAAAAGTACTCAATTAAATGTTTCGGAAAATTAAGAATATATTTGGCTATATTTGACCTATATTACACAATTTTTTCATAGAGAAATATTGAGATCCAAGCGACTTATGCGCTGCCTTCGGAGGTGCCAAAAAAAGGTCCTCCACGGCTGACATGATTTCGGCCGATTGAGCAGCTGATACGGAAAAAAGAAAAAATGTCGTTAAACTGGAAGGTATTTTCTGTACAACGACGTAGGATTTTCGAAAAATATCAAAATCTAACAAAATGGCGTAGTAATGAAAAAAAATGTTTTTTTGCCTATAAAATAGTCGTTTTTTTTTCTAATGCCAAATCGTTAATTTTCATCCAATCATGAAAATCCTACGTCATTGTAGAGTAAATATATTCAAGAGTACTCGGTTCAAATTTCCAGCCAATCGGATAATTGCTCTTTGAGTTACAATGTCAGCAAATTTGAAAAATCTCATTTCGAGAAAAACGCTTTTAAAGATTTAACTATAAAATTTATACCTACGAGCGGTTGCTCTTTAGAAGGTTGCCATTCGGGGAGTATTAGAGATACGGCCTTGAAATTTGTACAGGATATTCTTGAAAGTGTGAACTGTCGAAAAAGGCAAAACATCGATTTTTTGAAAGTGTTACACTGGTATAGCCCCTAAAATATTTGCGACAAATATTACTGATGTAAGGGGAGAGTTTATAATGTGGCATGAATGAACGTCATTTTGACAGCTCCGTCATACATCATTTTATTTAAAGAGAGATGTACACCTAGATGGTCGAGGTCGAGGATTTAGAAGCTATGAACATTCCGTCGACCGTAGAAGACCTACACTATGGGCCTGGTATCGATGATTCCATGTAAGTTGACAAATTTCATGATTTATTCATTCCCAAATTTTCAAACGCGTTTTTCTCAAAACCACGTTTTTCAAATCGGTACCCAAAATTTCTCGAAAACCAATGAACCGATTGCCTTGAGGTTTTTTGTGGTTATTCTATACACCATTATTTAGTACTTGTCATAGGATTTTTTTCCCGTTACTTGGTTTTTGTTTTATAGGCAAAATAATAACTAATTTTTGGCCCAAAAATCACTATTTATGTTCAAACGTCCGCCATTTTGTCATAAATCGATATTTTCAAAATCGGCTGTGACAAGTACTAGATTATAGTATCTGATTTAACAATCTTTTTGGTTTTTTTTCAGATGATTTTTGAAGCAACGCCGGTGGGTACCGTATACGCAGATTTTTTTACGACGCTCCAAGGATCATACAACATCCTTGTATATTTTTGATATTTTTGAATAATTAAAACCCCAATCCCAAATTTCAAATAGTGTTCCTTGAAAAAATTCACAAAAATGACCTTTTCCCGGCTCCTATCTCCCCTAAACACATTATATATATATATATATATATATATATATATATATATATATATATATATATACATTTGTGTGTGTATATGTGCTTAAAAATTAATTAATTAATAATTTTATTGAATGTATATTTTTAATGAAATAACGTATCACCGGCTGTGAAAATGACGATCAATCAACGTCATCTTATCTATCGTAGAAAATTCCCAACTGCGCAGCTACGAGTCGTGGCAGATTGACTCAGCGAGAAACACAGCGCCCAAGATGACTCCCCCGCATCTCGTATCGCATACGTCAAAATCGTCGACTCGAGAGTGTTCAGCCATCCGGCAAAGTGTACATGTGCAGGCGCTTGTGTCTACCGTATAGACAATCGCGCGCGGAGAGAATCGGAGATTGCATCTACGACGACAGGACGTGCGGTAGATACACGCGAACGTGTGACACCCTTCAAGGAAGGGAAGGATCGAACGGAATGCCTGTATACGGTCGTGCGAGGAGGGCTCGCGGTTTGGGGTCGGCAATGACTACAGCAACGGATACGTTGGCTCGTGACCTTATCGGATAAAGGCCACTTCGAATTAACGGCACCGAAATACCCTCTAATCTAAGAGTACAATATTTGTAACAATTATTATTATCATCATCATTGATGTTGTTGTTACTACTGTTATTATAAAAATTGCTGTTATTACTACTGCTGTTTTAATATTAAGAGTCATTATTATTTTTGGTGTTCTTGTTCTTGCTGTTGCCGTTATTGTTGTTATTATTATTATATTGTAATGCAATGTTAGTGCTGTATCAATTTTTCTTGAAAAATAAATTTTTGGCCATGAAATAAGGATCATTGTTTGCGAAAAACGGCTCTACGAAAAATGCATATTTACCGAAATACAACGATTTGAAAAACGTGTGGGGTCCGATCGACCCCATGTGCAGTCAGAGGTTCGTGGCGGAAGTGTATAGTAGAAGAGTTAAAATATAATGGTAACAATATGATTATACAATTAATAATAATAATTCCATGAATTAAATAAATAATAATGTTTTTATTAATATAAATTGTGACACTGTTTCAATCATTAGAACTGATCATGATATTGATAAAGTACGATAATCGTAGAACAATACAGGCTATAATGGTAGTAGAGAATCAATTTGATCATAAATTCTATATAAATCAATTTAATCGAATCAATCACCCACGACGCAATGAAAATCTAATACCGCATTTACACAACCGTTACATTCTTTTGAACGGGGCGATATCGACAAACTAAACCGTTGGGTATACACATATTCATATATGTGTGTGTGTATGTGTATATATATATATATATATATATATATATATATATATATATATATATATACACACATATATATACATTACACCCTCGTGATTTGACGACGACGCCAACTACGACGACTACACCAAGAGAGGGAGTCTTTTACCCGCGGAATCACCCACGAGAAACGATCGCTTCCATTTCACGTTTATCCGGGTTTTGTGTGTGTGTTCTCCCGTACAGTATATAAAGGAGAAAAGGGAATAGAATGTGCTCGCGGTGAGAGCTTCGCTTTGAGTATCCTACCGCGTGTGCATGGAAACTCACCATTTACGAGCTATTGATTTCACTATCGCTGCTTGCGGTTGCTCCTGCATCGTTTACTACGAATTGCGCCCCTGCCCCCCTCCCTTGCGATAAAATACTCTTTCATCGTATTAAGGGAACAGTTCATTCTGCCTATCGTCGATATAACGCTCGTAATACGTTCCGTTGACGCACTACATAAAATTGGCAATCTTTTTAGAAAGATGGAGTGAAAAAGAAATCGAACGGGCTGGAGTGATAATAAAAAGTTGAATGTATATGGGGCCGCATTGATTCTGAACTTCGAATCATCAGAACGCTGAAAACTCCGAAAGAATTTTACCCGAAAGACCAAAACCCCGAAAATCTGAACACCGCCATAATAACTCGGCTACGGAATTTTGAAAAGTTTCAAAATGTTCAATAAAACGACGAATTATTTCAAGAATTTATTTCATTGAGAAGCGTATTCACGTCAATTTTGAAATTTGTCTAGACGATGTTATACATTCTACATAATTTACAGTCAACTGTGTAGACTTTCGCCGGAATGATCTTTAGGAAACTTGCAATTTCGGAACATTAAAATTAGGAATTTTAAACAATCGGAGCATTCAAAGTTCGGAATTCCAACCCGGCCCCATATATATATACGCGTTATAATTCTAATAATAATAATTCACTATGTGTATATCATTTTTTTCGAATGCGTAATTTTGTAAAAAAATAGTTCAATTTTTCTATGTGTATAGGAATATATATATATATATATATATATATATATATATATATATATATATATATATATATACACATATATATATATATATATATATATATATATATATATATATATATATATATATATATATATATTGTGACGTGATTTTTTGAGCCACGTCACAAAAATGCTACCGATGATCAAGATATGCTCTCGATGCCCGGGTTGCGACCCATCCGTTTGTGTTAAGGGTCTTTTCTCTAGAATGTTTGTCTCGTTACGTTTGAGGTTTTGGATTGTGTTTTCGTTTTGGTTAGGTTGGCGTGCGGAACTCGGTCGAGCGGCGTGTGGCTCAAGGTACCGAGCAATCCCGACCGAGGGATGCACCCAGTGAGGCTTCTCGGGGAATCGGTGCACGCCCGGCTGAAAGGCCGGCGCCCCACCGTAGTGGTGCATCGTGCTGGAGAGCGGGCCGTTTGGGTTACGGGCGGAGGCTGGAGATCTCCGCGCCGCGCTTCTGGACAGAAGCTTTGCCCGCTTTCGCACGGTGACCCGGGGATGCGATTTCCGAGAACCTCCATGTTACCGATGAGAAAAGGTCCCGATTTGTTACCGTTCCGTTTTCGGGGTAACTCGGGCAGAAAACATAGATTCCGAAAGGAATATTCTATGAGAATATTCCAGTTCCCGAAATAATATTTCAGCTCTCGATATTATACGAGATAAAGTTCTCGCTTGAACCAGCGATTTCGCATGGTCCGATCCCGCGAGCGTGTTGACATTTTTTCTGTCAACGCGCTCTGTCTCGCTCTCGCATAATCCCTCGCACGCCGGCCTTCGTCGCGCGAGGTACAGAGTTGCTACCGAACCTTCGCGTGAGACGGTTGTCTCCAAAATCGCGATCGCTCCCGATTTTCCGGATATCGTGAAAGAGTTGTCGATCAGACGTCGCGATGGAGAGACGTGTCGCGTCTCTCTCGCACCCGTGTCGTCGCGCTCTCGGTCTCGCGTAAGAGGCACGTCGTCGTGCTCTCTCGATCCCGTGCGTACACCGTTTTCGTTCGCGTTAAGTTCGTCTACGTAAAAAGTTCTCGGGTGGGTAATCCACCGGCTCCCGCACCACAACAAAAAACCTAATTGTGTTTTATTAGTGGCGTTACCGGTGTCGCGAAAGTGACAGATCCCGTGATCGTTCACGCTACTCGCAGTGAATCCCGACCCCTCTACCACAACCCACAGCCTGAGCGGCCGTGCTGTACCGCAACCGTCCTCCCGTGCAGTGCATCCAGTTTAGTCCGGTTATGATTCCGGCGATCCAAAAATCAGGGAGGTCTCCAGACTCCCAGGTCATACCGGTTAAGATTCCGGTGAAACAAAAATCCAGGAGTTCTCCAGCTCCGTTTGGTGGGTCGGGTCTGATCACCCCGACCCCAGTTTATTCCGGTTGAGACGACCGGAGAAACAAAGTCTCTGGCGCCCCGGGTATTGCGGATGCACGCGCACGGGGTGGACGGCCGAAGGTGACGGTTTCTCGCACCGGATCCCGATTTGAGTTCTCGTTCAGTTCTCGTTCTCGTTCTCGTGGTTAGAGAAATATCGTCCGTCACAATATATATACACATATATATATATATATATATATAGAACAAAATCTAAATATTTTTAATAAAAGTATGAATTGGAGAATTATTGAAAAAGCTCTTCATAAAAGAGATTCTTGATGTTCGAACATCGAGAGCCTTTGAACCACATATTTGAGATATATTATGTGTACGTGTATATATTTACTTATTTTTTATATAATTTTCTGAATTTTTGAATAAAAATGAAAAAAAAATATACATTTCACTAAAAATTCGTTTTATTTGAACAAACTTGAACACTATTTAAAAAGTAAGTGAAACTACATCGAACGTTTACCAATCAAGAGCTTTGAAACGGTACGACACTTATTCATGTAAAATAATAATAAAAAAAATGTCAGCACCCGTTTCATATTTCATTCATAATAAGGAGAAATACTTGTTTTTTGCTCCGACGATTGGACTATTTGTAATAATGAAACTCCAGCTACATGTAAAATTCAAAGTCCATTATTTTTCGTACATACATATACATATATATACATAAGAAAAGAGAAGATGAAACGTCGCTGCGCCGTAAACCTCTCATTTCCGGTGAATTTATGAATACTCGATAAATAAAAGTAATGCGCGTAATAAATTATTTCGCAAAGTCCGTCGCGCCCTGAGACTAGCAACTTCTCTCGGCTCCCTTGCATTCGGGGGCGCTTCCGTTTTGCGCAACGGCAAGGAGATGACTCGGTGCAACAGTTTGAAAACGTTTCGCCCTTTCCCCGCACTTCGCGGTTCGTCATTAAGGGTTGAAGCTGGTAAATGAGAGAGAGAGAGAGAGAGAGAAGCGGAAAGAGACTCGGAAAATGTGCTACGCCCCACTGAACTCTGCGAGTGATTAAAGCAAAGAAAAAAAGAACAAAAATGAAGATAAATTTCTCATAGAAGGTACAACGGTGAAAAAGAGACGGAGAAGAGGGCGGCGAATGATTATGATGAGTTTTCTCATTTCACGTGAATGTAAATGCTTTTGGCCTCTCAACCACCGAGAGATTTTCTCCTTTATCCTCCGCAAGCGATACATTATTCTGAGCCCGAAGAATGGAGACTTGATGAAGTGATGTAGTTGGTATGAATCTACATATATATATATATATGTGTGTGTGTGTGTGTGTGTGTGTGTGTATGTATGAGGCATTCCACGTCACTCCAGCCATTAAAAAAAATCCACAAATAATTTTGACAAATCGAGTTACTTTATTGAAAAATATTCACCGAATGTCAAAGTTTTTAAAAAATTTCTGACGTTTTTTTTCGTTGGTTACCATTTTTTAACATTTTTCCATTCAAATGGCTGTATCTTTGGCAGGATTTGACGCATTTACATCCATAAAAAACGAATATGTGCGTCTTTTTCTAGCCCTCCAGGAAAAAATTAATTTAGATTTTGTTGAGCAAGTCGAACGTCCGTTTCAGAGCAAAATATGCAAAAATGTTTTTTTTTCTCTCAAGGAAAGGCTCTCGTTATTGTTTTTTTTTAATTTCCCCGAATTGTGAATACGAAAAACGGATTTTTGGTATTTTTTTTATGGGATTCCTAAACGCCGTGAAGTACGGAGTATAGACGGGAACTGTGTTTCGGATCATTGTCTTGTTGCATAGTAAAACCACGCCCGATCGTTCTTAGCCCCGATGGAATCGCATGATTAATGAGAATTTCTTTATATTCTTCTTTTCTCAATATGCCGTCAATTTTCACAAAGTCTCCGACACCATGACCGAAGAAGCAACCCCACGCCATAACGGAGCCACGGCCATGCTTGACAGTCGGTATCAAACACTGTGGTGCAATTTTTTCCGGATTTTTTCGAACAAAAATGCGTCGACGACTACCGAAGATTAAAAATTTTGACTCGTCCGTCCAGAGTACATTTCTCCACTGATTAATCGTCCACTTTTTGTGTTCCAGGGCCCATGCGTATCGTTTTTTTTTTGTTCGCCGGACGCAACAAAGGTTTTCTCACGGCGACACAACCTCTGAGGCCAGCACTGTTAAGGCAGGATTCTACTTTGAAACTTTGAAAAAAACATTTTTTTTTTTTTTTACATTTTTCGAAAGTAAATATGTTCAAGAATGTTCGGTCAAAATTTTATAAAGTTCCAAGCAGTCTAACTATCCTTTTTCGCCTTTCGAACGCACCTACCTGAGCGCGCTATTGTGACTCACCAAAACTTTAAACGCGTTTTTCTCGAAACGACATTTTCAAGTACCGTGGTCGTGATAACTCAAAAAGTACTGAACCGATCCTTATGAAATTTGGAACACATATTCTATATGTGTGTACCAACCGACCTAACTACAATCAACTTAAAATTTTGATTAGAACTATTTTTTTATTGCAAAAAAAGACCCAAAAAAACGCATTTTTGTTTTCGTATTTTAGCCGCAATTTGTTAATTTTGCACGTATATAAAATATTCTAGTTAGGTCGGTTCCTGAAGACATACTGAACATGAAACTATTTGATTTTTTTGTTTCAGACCATCCGTCGGGAAGATTTCACGACCACGGCAACGGTACCTGCTTTTCGAGGCGTTGGCTTTAAACATATTTTACGTGTACAAAAAATGAATAAAATACATTAAAAATTTTTTTTTGTACTTAAAGAGTGTATTTATTGAACAGTTTGAACCCCATATCGATATCTTTAATAGTATTCTCAGATAAAATTCACGAAAATAGCGTTTTTTCATGGTTTCAAAGTAGAATCCTGCCTTAATACGACGTTTCACTGTCGTCAGTGATATCGAGGTTTCCCTTTGTTCGTTAAATTTGGCACAGATTTCCGTTGCTGTTAATCGACGATTTTTTTGCTGGTAACGATGATATTTTTATCGTCTGAGGACGTTGTCACTTTGGGTCGACCCGGACGATTGCGATTGAAATACGTCTCGGACTTCTTAAATCTCCCGATGGTCGTCTGCACTCCTTTCAAAGACACGCGAGTTTGTCTGCCAATTTCTGTGTACGACAATCCCTTATCGCGCAACGCGACAATAGCCCCTCTTTTATACAGTGGAATTTCTTTTTTCCGTGCCATTTTGATCGGTTAAGAAAAAAAAAATTGCGTAAAAACTTGTCGATTGTAGACCACACGTGTTCGCGTTCGAAGTTTTCGCACAACTAACTGGCTTTGTCAGCGCGACACTCGTCACATTATTCCAAAGAATCAAAAATGTAAACAAAAATGACGAGCGGAAAAGAGAACGAGAAAAAGAACACGAGAGAAATAGAATTTCGACTCGAGAGAAATAGAATCTTTTTTACGCTCCACAAAGGTAAAACGTAAACAAAGACAAGCTTTATCTCCGCTCCTTGTGTTTAGATGAGGTAAGAGGTAAGAGGTGAATGTTTTGTGCGGCTAAAAATTGAGAAAAAAAGAAATTGAAAAGAAAAAAAAATTATTCAATGTTGGAGAAAAAAATGTTGAAAAAATTCTGCTTGATTCAATACGATGTAACGCAACTTTTTTTCTTCCGGCAATTTTCTCTAAACCTCAAAGTTTCTCATTTCAGCAGCATCTTTTCAAAATTGTCTTTTTGAGAAAAAAATGCGATAACCCGGTGAAAAAAAATCGTACGAAACTGTCTAAAAAAGGAAACTATAGCTATTGCTCTATCTTTTAAGGTTCTTTGAAAAAAAAATGTCCCGAAGACGTGCAGCCGATTTTAAACAGCCAAAAACGTCCATTTTCAAAATGGCGCCCCGGGTCTAAAAAAATCGATTTTTTTTCCAAAACGCAAAGTGAAGCTTCATTTGTCCCTTTTAAAATGCCGCCTTGGAAATCCGGATATCTTTTTTTTTCACAGAGATATCAAACTTTTAGTGCGGCGCGAAATTTTTCTAGGTGTATCCATACTTTTGGCCGGCAGTGTATATATATATATATATATATATAGGTGGCTAAACGTAACTATATATTGTGTACGTGTATTTATTAAGTGTGTGACTTCATTCGTACAATTATCTTACAACAGTCGATAGGTCAGATCATGTCCTACTATATTCTGGAATTTCAGTTTAGTAAAAGTCCGACGGTTTTCGAGATTGTGGGTTTTATGTTATTTTATGAAATAAATCATCTGCATTGTTTTTTCGCATGGTCGTTCAAGGTTTTCGAAATTTACAATTTCCGCCAAAACATAAATCTCGCATGCAATATAATTCCTTGTAGCATAAAAACAAAATAAACAGCAAAATGTTACATTTTCTGAATAATTTATTATAATAATTTTCAGCAAACACCAATTAGACGATGTGTGTTATTATGTTTTATTATGTATTATTGTATTATGGAGTCGCTTGTCACAGAGTACAGCTACGATTAATCCGCAGTTTGACTAACGAGACCAACTGTGGGACGCATTACGATGTGCGGAAAACAGCTGCCATTTCAGTTTTACGAATAAAACGGCCGATAACATTGTTTACGGACAAAAGTTTAGAAGAATTATTTTATGGGACCAAAGACTTTAATTCTTGGATTAGAAGTGCAAGGTAAATTTGAAAAATCTGTTTCTAAAGAAAATTAGATTAATTGTTTTGAAAATTTTACAAAGCGTCAAATTCGTGAGTGAGAGGAGTAAAAAATGGCGAAAATTCGAAATTTCGAAGCTCTTGAGCCACCACTAAATATCAATTAGCCGGCTAGAGCTTTCGCGAGGTTAATTTAAAAATTATAAAATGTAAAATGCTTGGGTGAGAAGTGGACGAAAAAAAAATCGATTTTTTTAATTTAAGTTTTTGGGATGCTTGAGTGACCTGTAAATATGTTTTGAAAAAAAAATGAAAAAGAAATAGAGCTCAAATTTGTGCCACCTTAATGTATATAGAGGAAGTCGGGGCAAGATGATAACGCTAAGGTCGTGTTCAAATAAAACAATACATATATGAGTCCGTCAACTTGAATCATTCTTTAAGCTGATCCACATTTGTTAATCTTTTAATTTTGGAAGCAAAAAAATCCGTCTCCCTGATTTGTACCATACAATGTATATTTTTAATTAAGGTGTAAGGCCACTGTAGCGGGGAATAAAGTATGTTTTGGGAATTTTTTTTAGCTGGGCAATGGAATATATCAAAATTCTGAAAAAGGCCCCTTATTGTACTTATCGTAAACTGTATGAACTATTTTTTTCAAAATAATATAAAACAAAATGGCGGCTGCACAGCTTTTCTTCGACGAAGCCTTTTTTTCAAAGGCGCGCGGCCGGACCAACGGCACCTGCAATTTTTAATTTACAGTGAATGAATTTTTTTCTCGATCATACATGTGAATAGCGACAGAAATACGTAGGATTTTTTGGATATATCAATTTTTGAAAAAACAGCGCGTTTTTTAAATAAAAGTTCAAAATTCTCAAAAAAGCATCGTCCGAAAATTGTTTACAAAAACAAAAATTATGTAATTTATCGAGAAAATCCTACGTACTTCTATGCAGAATGTAATTGTGAATATACAGTTAAAATTTCTTGAATTTTTTGAAATTTTCAAAGTGGACTGGCCCCTTAAAGTTTCGGTACCGATTGCATCGGACTGAGAGGGGCTGCGCCAAAATTCAAAATAGAAGTATTTAGACATTTTTCCCACCTTAATCCTTTGAGTATGTCAATTTTAAGATATTGAGGCATCTTTTAAGAAAAAAAATCGATTTTTTTTTTAATTTCTACAGTTGACTTGCCCCTTAAACTTTTATTTTCCCCGTCTTATCCCGTATGCGGGGCAAGATGAAGCAGCGCTGGGATAATGATGGGACACGAATTATTGGCATCTTTCGCATATAAAAGTGGTTTAATTCTCAATACCATCAATTTAATAAGTCAATCGTATAAGTTCTGTAAGATTAGTCCGAATAATCTTGCTTCCATATCATTTTAATAATTTATAAGTTGTTTTTCTTCCCCTGGTGCAAACACCGGTTGAGGAGGAACCAAATGCTTTACTAGTTTCATTTCACCCATTCTAACGTAAATGGTGGTACGCTGTAAAGTATTCCGGATTTGTGATAGCTTGTATTCATCTTGTCCCACTAGACGCTTAACGAATTAACAAAAAATCACGCAATAACCTTGAAAATTTCTGACGAACCGTTCTCATTGTATTAATAATTACTAGTTTCATTGTGTTTGCCTACCTGTCTCTGATCAATATCAGCAACTCAAATAAACTGTAACGATCTTCAACTTTACCAAAAATTACATCATTTTGTCAAAAAATCAATATTGTTTTCTCACTCGAGACGCGTCCTTCCGCCACAGTTGATACTTTCACACTCGTTCACCTCACCGCCGCCCTTCAAACTCCAACGGGAGGACTGTGCTCGCACAC